>UWOG010231384.1:2390-13249 GCA_900490065.1 Neuroterus quercusbaccarum
TGACAAAAAATTCATCAGGAATAATCTGATATGTAACATCTATTGAAGAACAATTCAATTTGGATATGTAATTTCTACTTTTTTCACATATAGTTACAATATTCTTCTTCATTTCTTCGCTTATGTAGATTACGAAATGTAGTTACACAAATAAGAAGAATATTTTGCATGGATCAGTAGATATTTACCACCAGTCACATAACAATTTTATTATCAAAAAATGTATATCTAGAGTCCTGGCGTAGACTTGAAATTTGGGGTTGGATATTGGATTTAGAGGATTTCCCATGATTTGAATAACAGTAGGCTAGCACATTTTTTAGTATCCCCTCAAGGCCGTATTGATGTAAGGCCGAATTGTCGTATTGTGGTGATGACGAATACTTCTCCGAAATAAGAGTCGATTCTGAAGAAAGTACAAAGAGATGGTATTTTTGTGTGCCCGGACCGGTCTTCGTCAAATCAAATCGAGTTCTAAACTTCCCTGCAGTGGCGGTACGATTTTCTTGAGAGATGACTGCACATGTTCCATGTGCAGTCACGCGGAAGTTCTATTCCGTCTGAATACCGAAGTCTGCATTTCGATACATCAGATTCACGAAACTACACTTAGTTCCGAAATGTTGTGCGGTACCATCGGTAGAGTGGATAATTTTTTTCCGTTTGAAATATTCTTCTGGGTATTTGGTTATAACTTTCTGAAATCCGTGGACAGATATTGTATCGTGATTAAGGTTGTCAGATAAAAAAGCTGGAAGAATGAGACTTCAATCCAAATAGACGCTCGAAAACTCTTTCTGCTGAATCTTCTGCGTCAGTAATTTTAGTACGTGATGTGCTCTAACAGTTTGTTGCCGACACTGATATTTCATCGTACCAATAGAGTGATCTGCAAGAACCGATTCTGAGAAATCTCTGAGAGCATCTGTACTGGCACATAATTACTATCAATGGAGGTAGTATTCTGGCCTAAGAATGCTACATATGATTTTCTTGATCGCGTCATGATGTGTCATAGTAGGGGACTCAGTATTACGGGTGATCTCTTCAATTTTTGCGGAATCAAGTATCAGGTTGACGTTCTCTTGGTGGACAGATACACAAACATCATGAGTTCCGCTAGCTTCGGTGATTACGCATTACCGAGGTCTGAGTTGTGAGAATTCTGAAAGACCAACTTCAATTCCGGGTTGCTGATTCTAAAAGTTGCTGTATAATAACGGAAGATTGCACAGAACCTACTTTTTCCGAATACCCTTGTGTCAGCCATTTTCTTTTATTCGTGACGAAATCTTTCTTCGTGGGCTTCATACGATTATTTTCGTCATCAAGGAAAAAATCTTCAACCAAACTCTCTGTTTCATGGGCTGAAGTTCTACCTTTCTTCGAATTGCGGAATGTGGAAACACCGCTTTCCGCAACCAGTTTGTTTTGCTCCATGAGCCTGGCGTTAGGAGGCCCCGAATTCTCCAACTTATCTCCTGCGACTCCAAGACTTTGTTGCAAGTTTTGGAATTTGTACGTTTTTAAATATCGTAAATTTCATTTTTCCAGAAATTTCTTGAGGTTGAATATATTACTTCGATAAACATTCAAAAAAAATTTGAGAAACATAGTTACTTCCTCCATCGAAAATAATCACAAGTATCTACAATGATCCACAGTTTTTCAAAATTCACCTCACATTACATGAACTATTCACAATGGTTAAGTAACGCACGAATATTTCATCAATAACCTGTTAAACTGACCGACAAGAATGGTAACGAAAACGAATTTCGGCGGTTAGCGACAGCCATTATTGGATTAGCTATGCTTATATCACGCCAACAGTCGGGAAGCTCGTGTACTTTTTGCTTGTGCTCTAGCACAGAATCTGCTCATTTTGTAATACACTACTTCGGTATCCTTATGTCTATTCTCCATGGTTTCCTGAATGAATGATACATATGGAATGAGCTGCGGATGTCAGGAAATTCACTTTTCACTTTTTTACTATGACTACAATTGTTACGCGTAAGCAGAAACGTCATCTTTAATAATTTTCGGAACCAGTGAGTCACTACAGCACGCCTAGAAGCGCCATGGATAGTTGGCGAGAGACATCAGCCGCGCTCTTGTGATCTCCTATAACTCAACCAATACTCTCCATTCCATTTTCATTCTTGGATGTTTTTTAGAAAGAATGATCCAGCTTCTAGTCTAGCCTAATAAGGAATTATAAAAAATTTGGCACTTGGAAGAAATCACAAAATTGTTTGTCAAAATTTAAAATCAAGGTGGAATAATCAAACCTTGTTGCAATTCCTTTTGGAAGCTATCCCGGAAAAAGTGAAATTGAACAACTGTATCAAGAGTCGTGGACAATTGGAAGTTAACAGTCAGGGTGGATCGTTAAAAGTTTGAGCGCCTGTATCTTGACATCCCGTTGTATTAGGCACGCATCTTCCACAAAATTTAGAGAGGTCCACTGGCACTACAATCTCGCGGAGTTTGGATGAGATAGGCGACAAGAAAATGTCAGGCGCAGACACTTGAAAAAATTTACCATGTATATATAATGAAGAATCAAATACGATGTTCAAATTTGTGGAAGACGATTGGATCATTCGATCCAAATTAAACCGTACAGGTGTCTGACCATTATTCAATAATTCAAGTGAAATTATGAAATCGAAAATGAAAAATCTTTCTGTTTTATTCGAATGAGGAATCGAAAATCAAAAAAGGCACTTCTAGATATCAATATCAATTTTATTATTATCATTAGTATTATCAGCATCATAAGTATGGTGGAACATTTCGAGCTCGAAAGTACATTTCCTCATCCACGCGAAACAGCCACAGATCTCTATCCTGTGCATCCTCTATACAGTTTGAATAATCATGTCCTAGTTCTTCTAGATCGTCCCTCACGTTATGCTCTCATCCGTTTCTCGGTCTGCCTGAAGGTCTCTTAATAATCAATTTCTCTATTGAAATTTGCGCGACTGTTCTCCCGTTGCCATTTCTTGCTACATGCCCCGCTCATCTTGAATTACGCGCTTTTATTACCCTATTAAAATTCTCTAAACCGTAGAGAGAATGCAGCTCATCATTATGCAGTTTTCTCCATTCATCATTCTCTCCGTTGTTTTTTGGGCCATATATTTGTCTTAGTTCCTCATTTCAGGAAAATCTAAAACTGTTTTCGTCCCCTTGCGTCAGCGCCCTCGTTCCGCACCCGTACATGACAACTCGCATCATTATCTTTTTGTGAATCATCACTTCAATTCAATATCATCGGAGATGCAAAATATGATGATTTCGGAATTAATTGCTGAATAACTTGATGCATTAAAAATGTATGGAGAGAGCTCTTCATCTGTTATTTTCATGATATTTGAATAATCATGAATCTTTAATATTCTGTATGACCAAGAAAAATGATTATTGAGCCACTTGAAAAGCTCGATATTTATAAATAAATTTTCGAACCGCATAATTTCGAGAGTTCATGATTCTGGAATTCATTGACGGGTTACTTGATACATTTATAATATATAAAAGAAATTCGATATTTGCATGTTTTGGAATTCTAGGATTATTATGAATGAGAAAAATTTTATGAAATCGAAAATCATCTATGGCCTTCTTGGTGAGCATAGAATCTATGAATGCAGAGAGGCTAATCTCAGAATTTCCTAGGGAATCAACTTTTTAGATTATAAATTACCTTTACTTTCAAAATCATCAAAAAACAGATCAGGCATGATATTTTCACGTATTTTGAGACGCCTAGCACGAATCTGACACCACCTTTTTGCGAGCGTGTCAGGAATTCCCCTCAGACGTGAAATTTTTTATATAAAATCAGCTTTCTCGGCTATGTGATAAGCTTCATTATTGACATCCTCTTGAAGAGGCACGATGTTGAATGTATTTTGGTGCACAGAATACAAATTTGAAACTTATCTCTCTCCAACATATCGGGGTTGGACCCTGTATGCAGAAAATTCCCTAGAAAATCAAATTCGTCGAATATGACATGACCCTCATCAGTGAAATCGCCTGGGATATGATCAAGCATGATATTTCTATGTATTTAAGAGCGCTGAGCTTGTATCTGGGATTAGTTTAACATGAACACGTCAGGATATTTCCCTAGACGCGGAAAATTTCTGATGAATTCAGCTTCATCGGGTATGAGATAACTCTTGTTATTTATATCGTCTGGGAAAATAACAGACATGATATTTCCATGCATTTTCAGATGCTGAACACAAATCTGAGACTGATATCACGCCATCACATAGGGGTGTTCCATAGACACGGAAAATTCCCTAAGAAATCAGCTTCCTCGTGTATGAATTGGCCCTTGTTCCTGAAATTGTCTGTGAACAGGTTGAAGTATGATATCTTCATCAATTTTGGTTCGCTGAATACGAATATGACGTTATTGTAACCTAATCTCACCAGGCTTTTACACTTGATGCGGGAAATTTGTTGGAGAATCAGCTTCTTCATACATGGGATACCCTTGGTATTGAATCCATTTGAAGCGCCACCCGTAATGCATTCCTCGATGTATTCTAGGGTTCTGAATACGAATATGAACTTGATTCTTATCCAGCAGGTCAGGCTCTCTTCCTGGATACGATAATTTTCCTATGAACGCAATTACCGCCAATAGAACGTCACCCTTATTGCATTAAACATAATATATATGATTTAGCTAGGTTCAGTAAAAGGCGATCGGAATTAAATTATCTTCCATTAACTCAAGTTTAGTATGGCCCGATTGTTGCTCAAAGGTCATAGACGGAATCTTGAGGTCCTCACTAATCTGCCATTCATGCTCTCCATACTCAATTTCCTCCAGAACTGCTTCGATATAAAGATATTCTCTTTTGAATACTGTTGAGTGCGCTACTGGTATCGTTGCATATCTGTTCATACTATAAAGCAACGCGGCCTTCGGATCATGTTTTTATGAATCCATGATAAGCCTCAATTCTTCAGCTCTATGTGAGTTCGTCTTTAGTTCTCTAGTCAAGCCTTCGCAATTGTTCGAATTAAATAGATATAAATCTCGCAGGAAATACTATCTGAACTCCGTAGTTTCATCTCGGTAGGGAGATACTCCCATTTCACTAGATAGCAAGATGATTAAGGTCTTGTTGTATGCAGGTTTGTGGTACAGAATGGTTAGATTGATTGTGATCCTCATCATCTATTGAACTTGTTACATCATCCACTTTGTAACATTTCTCGTATTCTTGTTCTGAATAGTCTTGACTTCCCGCTTCATTGATGGATGCAATGCTTCCAGAATTAACTGTTGCTATATTTTCATTACTATCCAATAGGAACGTCGGCTTCATTACGCTGGACACATTTTCGTTAACTGTTTGGAAAATATTGGGACTATGGAATCCTGCAACATTCGTCATACAGAAGTAGAAATCTTTCTCGCCAACCAATTGTATCTATTCCAATAATTCCTTGAATCTAAGTTTCGATCGAAGCTATCATTCATTCCATCGGCTCAACGGAATACTACGAGTGCTACACATTGAATGTGGGACCCATCCTCTTGCTTGATGAGTCACCTCAAACCCAAGAAAATTTCTATAAATACTTTTTGTATCGTATGAAAACTTTCTAAGATTGCGCTTTATTTCATGTTGACCACAAATTTAGCAAAAAGATTGAAACGCATCCAAATGTTTCAGATTGGAAGGAACATACACGCTGAGTATTCTGGACGTAGAGGGTGATGAAGAAGAAAGATTATGTATTCTGATGAATGATCAGTACATTCAGATAGCCTGAACGGGAGTGCATTTTTTTCTTTGAATTCATGGTTAATTTTCTTCTCATTGTGAATCAACTTCAAAACTGTATAGATTTTGTAGTAAGTTCGATGTATTGAACGATCTCAAATGAATAAGATCAATCAGAAATATCATGTAATGGTATTATTCACAGTGAATATTATCCTACTGTTTTTAAGTTCCCATTTTTCATTTGAAGTCTCATGAAGCAGATCAGAATTCATGCGAGACACAATCACCTAATATTACCTGATTACACCAATTAAAATTTTACTAATGAATCAGTAGTTCCGCGGCTGGTTCGCATTCTTCCATAACTACATTTATACTAATTATCAGTAGCTCATGTCTAGCTATGCCAATCAGTGTAATGTACTCCATTATCAGCCATCTTCCATCAATTCAAATTCATGAAAAACATTGCTATTCCTCGATCATCTGAATTTCCTTCTAGCAAATAATATAACGATCACGATAATTTTCAAGATGCTCACAACAGAGAAACCTCGGCTACTAGTAGATAAAACATTATCACATTATGTGCAGGATGTCAAGGAATAAGGAGTCATATCACAGCTTGCAATATTTCTAATCAGATCATATCTCATTTCTTGCTGCATGTGTCTGAGAGTGAATTCTCTCAATGCGTGATATACAAATAGTCAAGGCTTCGAATTCTCAAACATTAAGATATTTTCATTCCTCATCGAGAAACTTAGTCGGTCCAGCAGTCAAGTGCAGGGCGAGACCGAATAAAAACAGCTTGTTTGGAATAATTGAATAATTGAATAATGATTTTATCTCAGATGGATCAAGCGTATGGGAATGTGATGTTCGATGATGTGAGATCGAGAATTCAACGAGAAAGAATGAATTTCATGTTCCATTCACCTTTTATAGACGAATTAATGGTAACTGTCAGTGTTGCCCCCCCCCCCCTATACAATTCCCAGTCAGCCTAATTTATTGAATTCTATTGAGTCAAAACCTGATATCTGCTTTTTTATGTTCCTAAAATTCTTCTACTTCATTCAAACTATCTGATATTTTTGGAATTTCTCTCTTCCTTGGAATTGTTATCCAAAACTGAATCGAAAAGGAACGGAATATTCAGTAATGGTGAGGTTCTTTCTGTGGAATTCTTCGAGAACATCATAATATGGATTCCCTTATCAGAATCAAGCATAAATACTATAATCGTGAGTAGATGAAGACTTACAGTATTGCGAACAAAAATTGTGTGAATCGAATAAAATTTTTTTCGGTTATATCATGACTCCTCTAAACTTTCCAAGTTCCGTGAAGACTACAGTTTGGAATGTAATAAATTATCTGTTGTGAGGAAAAGCTTTGTTAACATAATCAGTGGATGCATCGCATGAATCTTTGACTCGCAGTCTTACAGTAATTTTTTGTGAAAAAGCGTTATTCATCATCAAGATTAACGGTAGCGGAACACCGTCTAGGAAAAAAGCCACTAAGAAGAGGTCAGGAGCGTGTTATGATGTTTATTGAACAAATATCAATCTGCGGAACTTCTTGAATCAAGCCGACGAGATTCAAAAATGAATTAATCGTTCCTGCATAAGCAAAAAATAATAATCTTCTTTCATAACATTTTTTCGCAATTAGGAATGTAGAGCATTGCTAGAGTGTCGTATAAGCGTTGTTCGGAAGTCGCCGTCCAAATCGTGATCATGAGATGTGTCGTGCTGTGATGGGAAAATTCTAAATCTTCCGTTCAATCTCGTGAGAGTGGTTTTGTGGGCGAAGGTTATGGGATTTTCACAATCAGAAAACATGATGGTTTGAGGATTCCTCTGACGAAGGTCAGAATCTCAGCCAAAAAGGCTGCGATGAGAAAAACAGCGGTGGTTCGGAAATGCAGAACCATGAGTTATCCGGGGTTTTCCGGAGAGTGAACTAGAAGAGTGGCGATACTCGAGCAAGGTTCTAAAAAGTGGCGGCGAAACAGGCACTCAGTTGTGGAGCTCTGGCCCGCTGCTTACAAGGTAATCGTCGATATGGTTTTGAGTTTCCTTCAGAGCCGATTCCATCATTTTCGAGCACCTTATATCATTTTGACACCATATTTAATTAATAACACGACTACGATCAATATTATCAAATCAACTTTACGCAATGAACAAACGTAACCAACACACCCAATATAAGCGGATGTAAGCAGTAAAACCAAACCACCCAAATCATTGGAACTGAGACACCATATTGACCTAAATGAACGTAACTGGAATATCAAATCGCGCATGAACAAAATAAAGCAATAAAACGAATCAAAAGACACCAAACGGTATGCAACAAATCAAATAAGCCGACCGTTCATGATTCTTATCTTTCATTTTTGAGCGTATTACTTGGACTGTCAACAACATCCTCTTGCCGAAATACAGCGTTATTTGACGCAAGTAGAAGACTTTCTACGGGAGGCACTTGCACAAACCCTTCCAATCGTAGAGGGAGTCGATTTTCGCAGATTCGCTCTCCTCCCCTCGAAAATGAGAAGTTTTCATTACGGGAATTTTTTTCTTTGCATGCGTATTTCTAGAGTTTTCGATGTCTCAAGATACGAACAAAATCCGGTACAAAGAACCTCTTACTATATGAAAAATATATCCTGCGAACTAGGCCCACAGAATTTTTCATGAGCACGAAATTTGAAAAATGAGGATATTTGCAGGAACGATGCAATTTTCATTTTTCAGAGATTTGTAAAGTTCCTTCCTGAGTTCCAGTAGATTTCACATAGATTTAAAAGTTATCCATATGTTATATGTCCAATTGGACACGAATATGAAATTTAAAAAAAAAATCACACTGAAGTGGATGAGCTTAATCGAATTTGAAGTAACTACTAATTTCTGTAGGATAGATTCATAAAAGAAAAATGGCCTCACGAAATGAGAGCCTTGATACTCATACTGTATACTACACAATATAATATTTCAAAAACTTCGGAGCATCTACCGCAGGGTCCTATTTCAAGCAACCTCGATCTAATAATGATACTAGCTCCCAATAGAATCGCAGTAAATAACGAGTATGACCACTTCCTAGGACCATGATATGTATGGCTATAGGGTACGAAGACATCACAACGACGAACTGACAGAACAATCATGTGTCTGGAGGAAACGAAGCGACCTAACGATGACAGCTTCCTGTAATAATCACGCGAGTGTTTCGGCATATCTCTGGCACGTGGGTAAGGCTCCAAGGTCACGAAACAGTGATAACTTCGCACACTCGAGAGCACAAATATTGGGAGAATCAATTCAACGAACTAATTTTTTTTTTGTATAGTTATGTTGTAGTCGGTCGATGCCAAAAATTAAATCAAGAATATAGTTCGTTTCTCGAAGTCTCGGAAAACGATGCCAGCTTTCCGGTTGTCAATCCAGGCCATTTATAAGATGCGCTGATTGATTGCTGCGTTCCTGCAGATACACATGCTGATAAAAAAATTCTCTCGACAGCCTGCTACACTCTTTTGAGTCACGTTGTTTATAAATATAACACTCCACTCAGGCCTAATTTTCTGAACACTCCTGTCTGCCATGCTCTGAGTTAGAAAAGTTGAGTTTTCCGGCAGGATTCTAGTGCCATCTAACACCAGTCACTGCGGAATAGTTGTTTTCGACTTCAAATATGATTGGAATAGATTTCCGAGATGTTTTTGTGTAGAAATTAACGTGTTCTACTGGAAGTTTTTGATATCATCTGGTCCTGGAGCGGAAAAGCTCATTGCGTCCCTGGGTGCTTATCTTACCTCTTGAGCAGTGATCCATGAACATTTCTGGTCAGGTGTTATGAAGTTTCCAAAAAACTCCGTGTAGCGGATAATATCATCAGTATCTTCTCCCAACTCCAGTTTCTCCGGAATCATCTATACTTCTCTCCAAAAAGTCCCTACCTTCCCGAGTTCAAGTAGGTTGTTAATAGAAACAGAAGGAACGTTACGGAACCGCGATGGGTGAGCAAGAAACCCGAATGCGTTTTGACCGTTGCAGAAAATCCAGATCACGTAGTGGCTCATTTCAAATTATCCATCTGAGTCAAAGAACTATGAACAAAGCACAGTGAAGGAACAAATACGTCTTTGGAACAAAATGTTCCTACTTATTGAATCCCAACGGATAAGAGTGTATCTTTTTGAACAATTCAAAAGGATTGTGGAGAGCATTAGGATGGAATGAATGAACGAAGTATTCATTTCCTGAGTTACAGTAATAATTTTTTCCTTCCGCATTTAAGATTTGGATGGAATTTTGAATTACGCTGAACGCAGTTGAACCGATATTTACACTTTTCATCGATACAATATCTCCTACAGTTGCGAAATGTGAAACGAACCATCTGAATCTGCTTCAGGTTACGGTTCAGAATAAGGTTCGATATTTTGCAACTTCAGGTTGTATTGTATCAATCAATTACTCTCACCTGATAGATAAATGAATACTTGATTCACTTATTCCACTATTATGCTCTTGCATTCTATATCTTCCACATCGATGGAAATTCCACATAGAGTAATAAATGAATTAATCTGTGTGGATGATGAATTTATAAGCCGAAAATGCAGGGAACTTGAGTAGCATTCATCAATTTGTTTATAATAATCAACCAAATGGAGAAATTCAATCTGAAATGAAAATTTCCATTCAACAAAAGTAATTCTACGAACTTTTACTTTCTGGAGATGATGTCCAGAAATAGGTCTGAGTAGGTAGTGCAATTGTGAAAATTTGCTATACGTACTGCGCCAGGTTAACGCATCGACAGTGATACCTTAGTTAACGTGAACATTCACATGTTTAATGTAAATATGATAGGATCATATTCTCTCTGTTTTGCGACTCGTCAAACCTCAAGTACTTGATTATTCTTCATTTGGATGAATACAGTGTATCATGTAAGATTCAAATTAGAACTGACGAAGGGCCACATGCCCGGTCCTTATACACTAGCGTAAGTAAATATGAGATAATGATATAGGTCAGAATTCAGATGCGTGACAACACATAC
>UWOG010231572.1:4709-16642 GCA_900490065.1 Neuroterus quercusbaccarum
ACGCGATGGGTTATCTGCTTCTTTGTGGTTGGGCGAATCGACTCGAGACAAAATATACGCAGTAGCCATCCCGGAAGTACACCTTAGTACTCCTCAAAATTGAGTCTCACGTTCTCATAAGAGGCAGACTGGCTATAAAATAAAAGTCTGTCAAACCATGTCAAAAAAGAACGTTTACCATGTACAAAAAATATCTGGCTCTCTACAAACAAACACTTTATCTTCGACCATCTTTTCTTCTCAGTGTGGCATGACTTCTGTCAGCCAAACACAACGTCCACTGAAATTAGGAATTGAAGAACATAAAGACAATATCAAGTTCGATGGAAGATATCACTGAGCTATCAGTCAACACTTAACATAAAAACATGGTGATGATTCTGATTCCATTGAATGTGATGAGATTAATATATAACATGAGGGATTTAACTATTTCAAACGTGCATTCTCTCACATATTTTCTATCAGAAGGAAAGAAATCTAAAGTATGAACCCTATCCCCGATTTATATCATTTCGACGAATCTTACGGTATGATTATTGATTATCTAGGTTAAATAGATCAATATAAATAATTCCTGTCTCAATATTCATTTGCATGATATGAAGTTTATTTGATTCTAATTCAATTCGTCTTTCTAGGATAATTTCAATATGTATCCTCAGCATTTCCTCTGGACTTGCGCACTACAACTCATATTCTTAGGTCATTCTCTGTGTCAAAAATGATGGAGACAGAAAGTTCTCACTCCAGTAAATTCTGAACCTGGACCTGGAACGAATCATATTATTTCATAATTTTCAACCTCGATTTGAATTTGAACGAACAATGACTATTTGGATTATCCTATATTATCTAAAGTGATATATTTGATATATGCTTAATCCATTTGTATTCATATCACTGAAACTTCCAACATAAATTCCGTACTATATATCCTGATATTTCTCAGATTTCACCTAATAATTCACACAATCACTACCAATACGCATGGAATTTATGTATTCCTGAATCAGAGAGGGAACGGGTTACGTTCCGAAACTTCATTCCTACAGCAGATTACCTATTTTGGAGATGCAGTGTATTCTGTGTGAGTTGGATATCAGCATACAGTGTTTTTCTGATGGGTTTCTCGAAGAATTACATTACCATGAAGTCTCGACACAGAACCTCTTGTATATTTCCTATCCACATCATGGTCTGCACAGTCAGAATTCACCATACAATCCAATAATTCGCTATCAACATTATCGTAATATGGTAATCTCAAATCATGAGTTTCATATTAGTGTTCCAAAATTTCCATCGAATATTTATCATATTCACAATCCATATATATCTTTATGTAGTTCACAATTCATCCTGAATGTCTCATCACCAAAGTTCCGATCGGACTTTTTTCTCAATTCAGTCATTCAATTTTTGTATCTACGATAGATTAGGAGATCATCTACAAAGACTAGAATGCATATTGAATTTTCACTTGCATTGTTCAAATATTGGAAGCAATCGTCGTTTCTTCGAAACAGAATTCAATTCTGATATAAAATTATTGGAACGATAATGCCAAGCTCTAGGGCTCTCTCGGAATGTGTATGATGCTTTTTGCAATTCGCAAACTGTACTGTCACCAGTTTCGTCATTCTCTCAGCTCGCAAAAGAGTGGAGTCTTATATCTGAAAACCCGATCAGCTAGGGTCTACTTTAGAACGGATCCTTAATCTTTGAATCGAGTTGGATGGACACCATCAACCGATTTTGCATTCCTCATATTCAAACTCATTTGGATCAGAAGCTTGGTGTGCGTTAACTGTCCTCTACGTGGCTCTTCCTTGCCTCACATTCTAATATATGTAGATTCCTTGAAAGTTAATTTGAAAGATATGATTCCAATTCCAACCTCGGACTGCTGACATGTTGGATTTCCAGAATGAATGAACAAACACTTGATGTTCATTGTTAAATGAAATAAAAAATATGATTATGTGTCAAGCACCGATTCTGCACGTCCGATCACATCGGAGTTCCTACAGTCAAGAACAAAATAAGGTACATTGTTGTTCAAGTTGAGAGTATAGACATAAGGTATTTTTAGAACGCTCACGTTTGCTTGAGATTGTCTTACTGAAAAAAATCATTACCAGCCAGTAGATAGCGCGATATATTCTATCATGGTATGCAATCAAGGTGATCACATTCAACCTTCTATCGCAAAAAACACAATCAACTAATCATGAGAGTGATATTTTTGGTTGAGAATAGTCAAAGATTCGCCGAACAATTTATTAACATGAGACATCAGAAGGAGAATTTGTTGTGGAACATGCAATATTGGGTCATTCGATCAAACTGAATGAATCGAGTCCTTAGGAGCTTGCGAGATATTGACTGGAAAAATTCAAATTCTTGTCAATGTTGAAATCTCCCATTCGAATACATAGGGAGGAGTTCGGTACATACAAAACAGAACTTCATAATATCAATACGGAAGAATGATGTATGAAAAATGGTTTGGGACATTGTTTGAATGATTCCAGATCAGGGATCAACACAAAAACACTAGGAAGAATCCACATGAAAGATATGTCGTCACAGAAATCGTGACTCCTTACATCTTACTCTCACTCAAAATATCCATTATCCTGCATATCATCGAGAGATATTATCTCCGCGAATAGATATCAAGAATGATAAATTTCTTGAGTTATATTATTTTTGGGAGACAGCTCAGTCGGTGATAGTTGAATCGGAACTATAGGGAATTGCACTTATCATGATTGGAAAATTCAAACTTTATTTTCCATGAAATAACGAAAGGAGTATATTGATCTTGATTTAATGAGGATATGAGTTTGAGAATGTAAGGCAGAGGAATGACTTACGAAGAAGAAAAGATCGTTGATTGGATATGACCTTCAATATCATTGTTAATATCCTTTTCGAATCAACTCCGGTTTTTTCCCCCATGGAAACCTCTGTTCTTGTCACAAACAATCAAAAGAGGCCGGACTTCTAGGTTTGAGAAGTTATCTCAGTTCGTAGGTCGAGAAGGACTTTGACCATGACGTGAGTAACGATGAATGTGAAGTACAAAAAGAAAATTCAAAAAGACCTCCAAAGTCAAACCTGAGGTCAAATTCTAGGTCATCATTGGATATCTCGTTCAAGGTTGTTCTAAGGATGACTGCAAACTTCTCTACTAGAAACTAACCCGAGATAGCACAGAGGAGTCTCGTCCACCCGAGCCAAACCTTCTCGAAGTTTTAAAAACCTGCAGCCCTACTCCAAGATCAGCCCACAACCTGCATAAATTTTTTCATGTGAGATTTTGCGTTCTCCAGATTGCCGTTGTCGAAAGTAGGCGTTTCGGTTCAAAAAACCAAAGTGGACCTTGGATAGTAAAGAATGACTTGTAATTTTGTAGATGTGTATCTCAGGGATTCCCCTTCATTTTGCAATGTGAAAAGTGCCAATGTCAGAGGAGAAAATCTGTAGAAGGGATGAATCGCTTCGCAATCAGATATCACAGATTCCTACAAGTTTCAACAATTCTTCTAAGAAATTTCGGAATTTCCATGAATTCTCAAAATTCATGAGAATAATGTTTTCATGGAGAGGAATTTTTCGTGTTAATACTCACGCATGCTCGCTGTTTGCGTTGGAATCTGTGCTGAATTGTAATCGAGCCGTGGTCGTGGCGTATGTGTGTCTGTAAAATATGATTAAATTATTTCTTTAGTAGGATTATTGCAATGATGATTAGAAATGTCTGAAGCTCTGGAAAACAAATGAGTCATATGTGATTCTAAAGTCTGTTCACATTATCCTTGCCTAAGCATACACAGTCATGACTGCAAACGAGAAATCATTATATTTATTGATTGGAACGAGAATATTGGAAAAGAATATTTTTTTAACTTTGCTTTTGAATTCTCAGTTTGTGGAGAGTTGATTGGAAAAGACTCATTGAGAACTTGCGACACTTTGTATGTTGAATTGTGATTTGGAGAAACAATAAGTCCTGTTACTGATTGTAACGTAATTACAGAACTCCTGATTCACAGTCGAGTGCTCCCAAAGTCAATCCTTTTTCACGTTCGAAAGGGAAATCTCCTCTGAAAGTTATCTCCTTTCTGAAGCCTATTTTTCTAAAGGAGTGGATTAATCGATAATTTTCATTAATAATTCCACAGATTCTTGATGAGTATATTTCTAATTTGAGATTCATTTTTTCGTTCGATAGCTCAACTCGAAAAGCACCCGTCCGTTAATTGGAAGTTTAATAATTTGATTCACGCTTGAGCGATTCGAGTGAACACTTTTTTACAAGTTTCTTCAGGAACAATCAAAAAGTTCTGAAAATCAATCACAATCAGCGATACACGTCAATGGAGACAATCTGCCAAAATATCATCTTGAAATAAGTTTCTGTGATTGAGAAGTTATTCAGATCAATTTGAGCAACCTGGGAAATTGAATGATTCCCTCAAAAATTCACAAAACACATTCTGAACTAATCATTATGGCAACATTCCACTTCGAAATCTTAGAGCCACTTTCAAAAATTCTAGTGGATAATTCAGAAAGTGTATTCAACTCTGTTGATTCCCTGATAGTATCCATTCCAAGGATAATCATTCCAATTTCCTCGATGAATTTTCAGAATCATTCATGAGTCGTGCAAATTCTTTCTGCGGAGACTTTGAAAATAAGAAATCATGGTTTTCAATATTTGCTGAAGCATTAAACATTCATTGAGGAATTCCTATTACACAACATATGAAAATGAAGAGCATCGTTCTATTCAGATATAAAGGAATGTCACGTAATGCATTTAAATTACGCTCCCCAACTCCCAATATATGATAGACCGAGAAAATAGGAGCTTTCCCTCTTTTTTTATCAAACGTTATATGTGAATGTTTCTCTGGGATGAGTGATCTCCAGGCGAAATTTGAAACTTTATAAAATATCTCAAGAAGTCAACGCCGTTCAGCAGATGCGATAACCAGCTCATGAGCAATAGATTTTAGATATTGTTTTAATCCTCAAAGATTTTTCCTATGAGAAAGATAAAATATACTAACATTGATTACGATAATTCGGTTGAGCAATACCACCGGGATGACCTTGCATGGCAGAGTGATCTGGTATTTGTGAATCCCGTCTTTTTCGCCCAACGTTTTGCATTTGACCTCTCCATTGCGTCTGATCACTTCCAGCTGTAAAATATGAAATAGGAATTTTTCTTGACGAATCTCCCTTACGATCCTCAACAACTCACTCCTGGTTTAGATGAGGAGAAATTAATTACCAGTAACTCCTTCAACTCTACATAAATTCATCAAATTCATCGAATTTCATGGAAGTAAACGAAAATTCCTAAGAATTTCATGAATTTGCCTGAATTTGAAAAATATGTAGGAATCTATGATTCTCTACAAATGTCCATGGTAACTCATGCGTGAATTTTGATCATCGATTTGGTGAACGAATGCTGCTGAGCAAGTGATGAGCTAGCCGGAGAATTGTATTAAATATTGAAATCGATTCCTCTCTTAGTATCGTAATAACTATCTTAGTCAAACTCTCTCAATGAGGTTCTCAGACAAAAATCCCAATCGTCTCATGAATAAAATTTTTATGTTCAGCAACTTGAGCTATTTCAAATTTTAAGACACGTATTTCAACTCTTAAATTAGTGCATTAGTTCATCGCACTATCTGCGGTCACGAAATTCCTCGTACTATTTAATCGTTTTCCAGCTTCTTCAAAGTTAAGATTGAGGAGAATTCGCGAACCATGGGTAGTGCTTTTGATCATTCGCCATGTGTTATCGAGGATTCCTGCATTGTTTGTTCAACGAATCATCATCCCGTGAATCATTTGTTAGAATCGGATAAGAATTTTGGAGAATTCCGTGATAAGAATTTCAATCAACAAAAATATCCTCAACAACGTGCTTTGTGTTCCTGTGACTGATTCATTCAATAATTCAATTAAAATATAAAAATTATGCTCCGTTCTTAATACGAGATAGAATTTCCCGTGGAAACCACTGAAACCTCGAAATAGGACTCTTCGGTATAGTTTTCCCGATAATTGAGGCTGAACTGTGAGATAGAGGGAACAAAAGCTGCGCGGGGTGTGCGTTAGTCCCTCAAACGTGAACAAAAAAAGCATTCACATCTGGATTGGAACTTTGTCGAGTTTGTTTCTGCCTGAGACCAGTGACAAAACCAGCACTGTATTGAGGATTTATCTTGATGGGGATCCTGGACGCTCAAGATTCTGGAACTGGTCAAACTTATTCTTTCATGCTCTTCAGGTTGATGACGAATGATGGGAGAGGTGCTGCAATGACTGCTACACACATGTTCCGAATAGAAATTAATTTTCCATAATTGTCTGAAAGTTATATTTTTCACACGATTCCGAAGTTTGTCTTGTGGATCCTTGACCTTGAATTTTGCAGCAAAATGAGGTTCCTGATTTTTGAATTTTTGTGACAGATCAACATCATAAAAGTGAACAAACTGACAAAATGAGCCATTCCAGCTTTGCTTCTCTCTGTCTCAAGTGGAAAAGCAGTGCTAAACTCACCATTATATGGAAATATTGCTCCACTACTCATGGAGAAAAAATAAGATCAGGATGATATTTGAAACGAAAATCAGCAGGAGCATAAAGTTACTTCTATAGGGAAATAATTCATTCTCCAATCAATATCAATATTATATTCCTTGTCAGAATTGACTGAATGGATTTGTTCAAAAATTGTTCATGTTACTTCCGCGATCATTGAATACAACAGAATTATGGAGTAACGTGTCATTGAACATGATTCAAAACAAATGTTAAGCTCACTGTGAATCTTCAAATTTTGCATTCATTCATACTTTTGAGGCTTGAGCGTTTTTCTCTCTTATTTTCATTCTATTATTTTTGATTTTGATTTGACAAATAACGCTATATCTGATCAAACCTGTGAAAAGAATTTATATGGAATCGGCAGAAGATTTTAGCATAACTTAGTCGCGAAAAGCAATTTCGTATTCTCTTTTTCTTATGTGCGATCCCACGTTGGAAAAATTAAAACTCCCTGACACAAATAAGCATACAGGAAGTATTCCATTCAAACAAATAATCTCGGTGTTAGGCATTCGAATAGTAGAACAGAGATTCCACCAATGAGTTTCCAATTAAAAACACGAAATTCCAACAAATCACTTAACCTCCTGACCAATAAAACAAATATGTAACAGACTAGCTTCATGCTCAACTGATGATTGGAAGCCACGAACAAGAGAATAGATTTTCGTGGGCAATGCGATTTGGCGAAAATACATGTATTTCCATTCGGAACTATCGAAATTTGAACAAATGTTTTTAGAAATATCAGCGTTGTTCGAAAAAATTCAATTTTCAATTCGAGGAATTGATTTCAATAGCGGATCGAAAAATTCTCAACGAAAGAGTGTAATTTCCAACTGAGAAGATAATATTCAACAAAGTCGTGTTGCACTTCAAGAGACATCCATATTTTCCACCAGGAGAAATATTCTTTCATACGAAATTCAATGATTGTATTTAGACTGACATGAAAATGATACATTTCCAACTAATGATAAATGAGCTGAATTTTCCGTTAGGTGGCTGCCTTCCAGAATGGGAAATTGGTATATTCTATTTTCATAATTTACCATCTTTCCTTAGCGAACACGCTAGGGAATTTTTTTTACACAAACTCCTATCTGCTGAATGATCCGGAAATTAGTGATGAGCTTCATGATTGTTAAATGAGTCAGATGATGCATACTGCGCCCCTTCCCTATGAGTAGGTAATTCACTCTATGATTCAATGATACATTGCGTGTAGTTTGAAGCTCAAATTCTTCATTTCAACATGGAATATTGGAAAATATATATCTTCTTAAATTGGCGGAAAATATTATCAAAACAAAAAGTGACTCATTCACACTGAAACTTCGAAAATCACTCAGAGATATGGTCTAGATGCATTCAACGATACATTTAGATTCCGTCTGCGACCATAATTTATTTCTAGCAATAGTTTATAATATCATAATCTATTTCGAAGAGGAGATTCTCAATGAGAGAGGGAGAATCAGGAATAATATTCGTATTTGATTGATTAATTTTCGCAGAACGATTCAGGATCTATCATATCGCATGATTGATAGTTGGCTGCCAATAGTTGTAAAAAGTTGTTCAAATATGGTTTGCAAAATTATTATCATTATGAGTAATATGATTGTTCGAATATCGATTTCTCTAGCATGATTCAAAAATCAAATAGATATATGGGTGATACACATTCAACGATATATTCAGATTCCTCCTCGAATTATAAAATTGCTCTACCTATAGTCCCCAATATTAAGATACAATTTCGAAGGCTTCTCTGAGCGGGAGAGGGCGGAGAAAACAGTGTTAGGAAGATTATTTTCAATTCGAAGAAGAATTCTATGGACTCTATTATATTGCAGGATTGATCCTTGACTCTCATTATCATCAAGTTATTTTTCGATCATTGTTTAGGATACAACAATTTCATCAACAATACATTTGTTCATACAGAGTGTGTGAAAATTCCCGGAACTGTTGGATAATTCCTCAGGTAAAATATTTTCCAAGGGAGTGAAGGTCACTCCTGAAGTAAATTCCAACCAGGAATTTGATAGTGACCTCAATTTTGACCTTTAAGTTGACTTACATGGCTCTTTCAAGGTCAACTCTGTTTTTCAAATGGGAGAAATTGACTTCGAACGGTACACTTGACCTATGACTTGGATACGTACCTAAACGTATCATTCTCTCTTCTATCCATTGCAGATGTAGACGAAGGGGTTTCACATTGAGCAAAACGAAACTGACATTCAAGAAGTCATGGAGGTCAACTTCAAGCTCAAACTGCTGGTCATCATTAAATTCCTTATTGAAATTTACTCCAGGAGGGGCCTTCACTTCCTTGAAAAATATCTTACAATGTTTCAAGGATGAATTTTGCACTATGATTGGATCTTTCAATTCGAAAGTAGTTTCGTATTGATTCAGTTGGCTTAGATACCGTGTTTTCGAACCTCATTCAACATTGAAACATCAAGGTTGAAGAAAATAAATTATGAACATTTTATTTGTTCAAATAATGATTTTTTTCACATATTCAAAAATCTCTTATGGCTCTCTTTTTTGAGCATCTTGAACTGAGATCGAAAATATTTTCTTCCTCATACATTCTTCAATATCGAATTCCGAATCGTTTATGAAAATCACATTGTTGTGAAATCTGTTTTTCTGCATGATTCCAGAATCGCCTGGACATATCGCTGACTGGAACTCAGATATGTTTTTTTCTTGTGATAGAGTGAATACTCTTCTTTGAAATAATTTCTCAATTTTTCAAATTTATATGTGTACCTGGATTCACGGTCGTGATACTCCACAATTTCTGAAACGAAACACCAAAATAGCAGAAAATTTGTTCCCGGGAGAGCTCTAACTTGTTGTATCCATATCCAACCACTTATAAACAATTTCGAAATGAGCGACAATGAGAAAAATGCATCAACAGAAAAAATTAAGTGAAAGGAAATTTGTTCCTCTCTTTCCTTATTTACCGTATCACAACTCTAGTCTCTACACTGAACGTGCCTCTTCTTCACCTTCTACCATTCTCTCACTGATTCTCTTCATCTCTCCGATCACTTTCCCCGCCTCTCATTTTCCTTGGTAATCCTTGCGTTTGCTATAATTTGTCTTGAATTCCATCATTCCTCTTCTACCCCTTTTATCTCCGATAACACTTCTAGAGTTGACTCACTATTTCCTCATGCCCCTTCCTCCCTCTTACACTAGCCTTCTGCATCACTCTCTTTATTCACTATCCTTCCCATCCCAATAATTTCAACGTCTTTCAAGCTTCGTATTATATTGGTCAAGCTCACCACTGTAATGCATGGAGACTATGATGACAAGTAGCAGAGTTCCAATAAAGATCTTCATTTTCTTGTTGTATTCCGTGAAAAGTATCTGATGAATCGGCCTAATTTCCGCGACTGGATCCAATGACAAGACATTCCAATGGGTATGTAGGCTATGTAAGTGAAGGAACATGAAATATTATCAGGAAGGGCACTCGATAGACCTTCATCTCTTTTTTTTTTACCAACACTCGAAAAAAAGATGTCAATTGATGTCTGCATCGTCATTCTAGAAGATACAAGGATTTCGAAATATACTAATTCAGTGGGATGAATGTTTTATCAAGAGTCGATCGAAAAGGCCGAAGTTAAGACTCGGCGAGATTTCATGATTATTTGAGAAGTTTCAGGCAGAAATTTGCCACTATCGTTGAATTCGGAATTCTTACTTGATTGGTTTTCATCCCATGAATCAGATGATGGAGTTGACTACTCTGATGTTACATGTACGCCGAATATTCATATCGATTGGCGTATCGAGAACTTCGATGAGGAAAATAATTCGAGGGCTTTTCATTTTTCGTAACGGATAAAAATTAGGAAAGCCAAAACTTCAGAATGGGTTTTATCAGGAATAGTAAAACTCAGGAATACCAGAAATTCGGAAAGAGGAATGAATCGGGAATCGGAAACTCTCAATGGTGATAATTCGGAAATCAAAGAAGCGGAGAAGATAAAAAATTGGGAACGTTCAAATCAGAAGGATGAAAAATTGGGAATGAGTAAATATACAGAGAGGAAGTATCCGGAATGTAGCAAAATTCAGGATAGTGAATAAGTGTGCCTATATATGAGGAGGTATTTTATCCATGAGAATACATACGATGGTTTATATTAATATGATGGTATATTATTGTTTCCTCATGGTAGAAAACAAATATTCATCACATTATATCTGAATATCATATCATGATGATACTTTGTTGTACGTTGAAATTTGTTTTTGAATCATAGGTTACTAAAAAATGATTATTGTCCTGTGAAGAATTTGAAATGACATATAACATAATTCATCTAACGTGAAAATTCGAATGTTTGACATTTAACTCATTATTTCACGAATTCCGTGGAACCAAGATATCCGAACTGACGATCACAAATTTAATTTCACTCGAAGTTATCATTCGAAGCAATCACAAACGTACAATATGAATTCAGTTGATAAAACTCTGTTCAAACTAATATATAGATCTTTACAACATTGTCTTACTTCTGGGCAGACATATTTGTTTTCTAATGAAGATTTTTTTTAATACATTAGGTTTAAAAGTGTATATACTCATGTTACTCCCAAATCCGAAATGGAATAGTATAGGCACTGTTCATTTTTGTCAGAGTAATAATCAGAACCACTCATCGAAAAATGTAATTTTTATCAATTTTTTTTTTAATCAACCACCATGTCTCTTTTGTTTTGCAATTTTCCAAATTTCCGAGCGGAGCTTCTATTGATTGTGATTGTCATATAACAGAACAAGTAACATACCTGCCAGAAGGGACACTTATTAACCATCTACTGTTTTAATTTCAGCGTTTCCGAATTCTTACCTATTCCGCTCCTCTTGTTTTCCAATATATCAATATTTATCATTATATTCCGGAAGATGAACTGCCCCCAAGAACTTCTCATTGGGATTTTTGAATCATCCATGCATTTCCTCGTTACAATCAAGATACCGCGGTTATATTGGAATTTAGTCATAGTGAGAAAATCACTAACTCAACTGAAGAAAAGAAAAATTTACAGCTAGGAATCGTGTTAGTAAATTACATATGGAAATTCGCAAATCATCGGTAGTCTGCGAATTCAACTCTTTGTTATAGATTCTTTATGTGTAAATATGTGTCCGACATTATTTATTCCGATCCCTCCAGACAGAACCTATTCACGAATTGAATCTCTTATTGAAACTTCTGATCTTCAATAGA
>UWOG010231672.1:3339-15750 GCA_900490065.1 Neuroterus quercusbaccarum
ATACAATTTTTACAGTCTGTTCGTTCATTGTTGATAATTATGAAAATTAGACGCTGGAAAGTATTTCGACAATTATGCTAGGTAAGTGAGCTTTGAAAAGTAAAATTTACGAGTTTCAATCGCGCACTAGTAAATTCCAATGAAACAGCTGACCGTGGAGAACGTTTTGTCGCAATATTGTAGTTGGAACAACGGAGTTTATTCAAGTATTATTATAATTATTATCACTATTATTCATCTGATAATAATGGAATCCATGACTAGACGTTTCTCAAGTGCGAAAAATCGATCACGCATGAGGAGAAGCATAAAACTTATCTGATGAAGAGAGATTAAAGAATGAAAAATCAAAATTTAAAATAATTTCGAACATACTATTCTTTTTCTGTTAAAGAGTTTAGAAGCTATAACTATAAGGAAATACCTATTATCAATTGATTTTCTTACAATTTTTCATTTCGAAGTTAAATTTCCTTAGAATGTGTGCACTGGTCAATTATTATATATCTACGTATTTAGAAAAGTGTTTAAATTCTTTCCCAGATATGGCCAGAAGAGCCTAGTTTTCAAATATTTTCTGTATGCACCTTTTCTGAGGATCTTGAAGAGTCATAACTTACTATTTATGGTACAAGGCGAGAATGAAAAATGAAAATTTTTTTTATGAAATCTATTCGGGTTGAATTGAAGAACATCTCTATGTTTCTGTATTTTAAAAAGCATGCTTTTTGTGGAAAAAAGTTTTTGTTACATACCTTAAAAAGTAAGCACATTTTGTTATAGGATAAAAAACAATAATTATTTTGTTCAATTTAACAATAACTAATCTTAATCTGAATCAGTTTCATAGGAATATATTTATCTAATTTTCTGAAATATTTTTTTTGAATTTATATAACAAGAATAGTTCTTCAGATAACTAAAGCCACAATTTCTAAAACAATTTTTTTCAAGATAATCGTAATAGTTTCAGTTGGGACCACAATATTCACGTACGATTTAATAGCAGATTCAAGAAATTTTAATTACCCTCTAATATCTTATCACGAACAAACAGAATAAATCTTTCAAAAGAGGTGTATTTATTTTTGCTAAAGTTTTATATCTTCTCTATTATCCTTGGATAGTTTAAAAGAGCAATAAGTACGTAGTATCTTTCATTAAAAATTAATTAATTGGAATTTCTGGAAATTGCATAATTTTTTATTGGTTTAATGTTGTCCAAAATTATATTTTTGAACATTATATTCAATATTAATTAACTGATTCAATCAAACATTCCAGAATCGGATCTTCTATCAAGTAATTTCATATATTTTCAAATATTATGAATTTCTCCACCATTTAAAAGTAATTATGAAAACAAGTAAAATTGTTTATATCCATTGGCTAATTTTTCATTTGATATTAAAATCAAGGCAGCTTGTAATTACTTCTTCAGAACACGAATGTATAGTA
Source organism: Neuroterus quercusbaccarum (assembly GCA_900490065.1). Classification (NCBI taxonomy): domain Eukaryota; kingdom Metazoa; phylum Arthropoda; class Insecta; order Hymenoptera; family Cynipidae; genus Neuroterus; species Neuroterus quercusbaccarum. The sequence continues at coordinate 4,798 of UWOG010231672.1, forward strand.
TCCCTTCTTGATTACTCCATTTGAAAAAAAAGGTTGGACACAGTGATAAATGCTCCCTTGCTATCAGATTCAAACTAAAAAAAAAGGATTTTAGAAACTAAAATCTTGTGAATTCTTACCTGAAACAGGTCTGGTAATTATTGCACTAAAATCCTGTTACCCTGCACTCCTTTCGAAGAGAAATAACCTTGTGTTTGGAAGTCCTTTCTAGATATCGTAAAAAATCAGTAAGGCGAGTATAGGATGTCTGAAGGTAGCCTTGAAACAAGCTCAGGTCCTGGTCCTATACGTTGATCGGATTCAACAAGGATTAGTGAGTGGAAAACTTTATTTATTTTGCGTATTTGTAAAAACTTTGAACTAATTTCAAACGCATCATAAACCAAGTTTCCTTGAAATTTTTATTAGTTCATTATTATAAATGTCAAGAAACGTACTAAAAGCACCTGCAAAGTTAAAAATATGATAAAAACATTCTGGAATCTCTCATTTAAATCAAACTTCAATAAAGATTTGAAAACAAGCTATACATATTTCTGTAAAATAATGTTAAAAAAAAGATGTAATTTAAAAGTAATAATCTCATATTAAAAGTTTAAATATACTTACTTCTTAAAGTATCATATTTGACATCATATCTTCTATTATTTATGAGAAAAAAAATTCTCGGAAAGTTGCAAGAGAAACTAGGAAAAAAACTAGGCTCTAAAGGATAAAGTATTCTTGCGTTATATTTGTCTAAAAGTTTTGCGAAAACTTAGAATACATCGGATGCTGCAATTTATTTTACATAATGTGTAAGCAAGACAATAATTTGACGTTTAACATTAAATAATCGATCGCTAATCTATTCTGATACAGCAGGAAATAAGATCAAGCTCTCAATCCTTCTATGAAACACATTTATTATTAATATAAACTTTAATACATAAGTGTTACACGTATTACATTTCTTTGTAATCTATGAAAGACTGAATCTGCCCTACAATTTAATAATAAAAACACGCATTTATTAAAAAAATTACAATAATTTCTAATTCTATACACCAACATATTAATACTTTTTCTCGCTATAAGAAGGGATTTTTCAGGAAGGACGTCAGGAAGCAAAAGAGAAGTAAAATTCTTGAGTGTCGGCATTTACAATGATATTTATTTTTTTACATTTTATGCATAGATTCGTTTAACACGTTTCTTTTACATACAGTAATATATGCATATACGTATATAAGCGCATATACATATACACATACATACATACGTACATATATAAATATTCTATCCATGGGCATGTCAACGAATTAAAAATACTCAACCAGTTTGGCGCCCAATTAAAATTTTTTTTTACCAATGTGTTTATGATAATGTACGCCGTTGAAAATAGAACATTCTTCCTCTCTCTCTCCATTTCTCTCTCTCTCACACACACTCTTTTTTTCTGCTTTTCTCCTTAATATACAAACGTGGATAATGTTAAGTTTAAACAGTAGAATTACGATAATAATTATGATTATCCTTAGACTCATCTTTAATTGATAGAAGGTGGAATTTAATTCAATTTACTTCGATTTCCGTGCGCGTGTGTCGCTTTGGCCAATGTCTTTTCCTCCGATATGCGATATGCAGGATAATTAATTACACCAGCTCGATGACGCGCGTCTGTGATAATTCAGGCAAATTCTGAATTCTCCAACGACCCTAACATTTTATCGAGATTTGTGACAAATACTTTTATAATTTGGAAATAGTTAAACATTCTTAAAAACTTAGTGTAGAAATGGAAAAAAAGTTTCGACTCTACAGTCGCTGGTGTGAATTTTAAAACACAAATAACAAATATAAATGATCCCATTGATAAATCTAGTGGTTACGTTATCTACCTCTATATTTATATTTTAAAATTCTTTTCGGAAAGAAGGACCTCAATAAAACGAGTTTCGATTTTAACCTCGTTTCATCGATAATTTTCTCAATGGCTCTGAAAATTTTCCAAATGCGTTTCTATTAGACTTTTTAAACATGATTTTTCAGAGACATTTTTTCCATCGCCTTAAAGTTTACTGACAGTCTTGAATTTAGAATCGAAAAACGAGTGCTGGATATTTCAAAGTCGCTTTTTCTCTCTACTCTGATCCCACTTTTGTATTAGGTACCTTACATTAGAGAGGGAGCGCCGCTCCAAAGAAATAAACATTTCCTAAGTACTCTCTGATCATTATTAGGTGCTTAAACTAAGCCTCTCGAATCTACAATATTTGCTTGTCGAAATTCTTCACAAAATCTAATACAAAAAATTAGAATTGAACTAACAATTAAATCCTTTTTCGTTTGCAACAGAACTGATAAAGCAAGTATCTCGGCACTCAGCTAACTTGATATGTGACTTTCTTTGTTTTTAGATTCAGGAAAGAAGAGATCACATCGTTATATCACAAGTTATTAAAAAATATATCACAAAAATCATAGTTCTTGCTTTGCCGAAACATTTTCTTTAGTAAAAAATAATCGATCCAGGACCCATCTCTCGTTTTACAAGACTCTGTTGAAGGATTTCGGCAAGTTGATGATAATTTCCAAGCTTCTACGAATTTCATCGTCCGCTTTTCGTGGCCCTCAAATTGTACTTGTTTGTCAGCTCTGCTTTTTTTATGAACGCGCACGGATAGCGTACGATGTGTGTGTCTAGTAAATATGTCCGTTTTGTGTGAGTGTATGTGTCTACCTCAGTGTCTTTCTACATACTCTTGTACATTAATATCGCTTCGTATAGTCTCGTCCTTGTGTAAGGCCTATTAAGTTAATCGGTATAGAATATAATTCTTCTCTAAACACTAGACGGTAGCCTGATGACAGTTGCAGTTACTATTAATCTCTATATATTACATTATAATCCATCACAGAATTATACACATAATATAAAGAAATTTATTAGAGATTTTGCTGCATTGGAATAGCAACGATAAGAATATGGACACGTATATGTATAACATTATACAAGGTAAACATGAACCTCGCGCGCATTGTCTAATTACATCGATCTAGACTACTCCAATCTTTCTAAAATCTTGCAATTACTTCAAAATAACACAAGTACAGAAAATTGGAGTTGTACAAAAAATCCAAAACCTGCAGCTCGAAACCTTTCGGATTCTTCTTAATTCTTTTTTCTTTAGATGAAAATAATGTTACTCTTCTGATGCAGAAAGGATTCTGAGTCAGAAAGTTTCCAATAACGAACAATTTTACGAGAGCCGAAAAAGTGTTCGAGAACCCGAAAGTTTCGAGTAAATGCGATTCAACTCAAAGAAAAGTAGACTCGTTCCACAGTTTCCGATTTTTTGCAAACCCCGACAGAAAATGTTAATTTCTCTTCTGCATTTAAATTATTTTTAAAACCACAGTACAGATTTCTGTTTCTTCGGCAGATGCTAAATAACGACTTATCTACATTTTCGACAATCGTCACAATCAGATTCCTGAGACCGGCAATATATAATGTATCGAAAACGATATTTAGTCTTCATTGTCCACGCAAGGGCGCTCGCACGGTACAAAATTGCTTTGAACGATAAGACGATTAAAAAAAGTTTGATATCTTTGCTTTCATCGGTTTTTTGCGAAAGAAGAAAATATTCACAGCTTTGCGGTATTATACACTTTTTTTTATTCGTACAGTTCATACAGTATTTAAATATAACGTTGGCACACGCGCGCGCCTGTGTGTGAGTGTACATATCGACACTACGTGTGTCGGTTAAGTGTGTAATTTTCGTTACACACCTGGATATAATATATACGCGTCGTTAATTGTACAATATCGACTAAAAACTAGCAAAATCAGTAGACTCTCTAAACGGCATTGTTTCGCATCCTCGGCCATTTCACGCACAGCCTGAACACCACAGGGCGCGAAAAAACCTTACGGAAAACCGAAACTGACATAAAAAAATTGTATCAATATTTTTTTTCGGCAAAAATCTCTTTCTCAGCTCAGAATTTGACCTTCTCAAATTGGTGAAAAATCCTATTTTATACTTTCAAGATCAGGTTCTGAGATCTTCTATATCAAGAAATGGAGATTCGTGCAGTTTCATGATTTTTATTATAAAAATTTTATATTTTTGAACACTCTTTACCTGTCATCACTACATTTATTTGTTTTGAAAGTCTACGATATTTCCGACAGATATCAAAGTGCTTTCAGTGTGGAAAGCAGCAGCAATTAGCATTGACAAGTAAAAATGTATGATTAGAGTATTAAAAAGAATAAGATTTCACAAGATTGACTATATTAAAATTTATAAACAAACTAATATTATTGATCGGCCATTGCACCCCTGAGTCACGATGCACTTTCTCGTTCATATTATATTATCACTATTTATATGACGTACATGAAGAGAGCGGAAAATGAAGAAATTCTGATTGATTTGACTTCTCAGTTACATAAACCAGTGGATTCCCAACGACGAAAAGTTATTTGCACGAGCATGATCCTCGGGGTGAGTCTCATAAGAAAGTGGAATGTGGACCAAGTTGAAGGGAATTCCGAGAAAATATTAGCTTCTTATCGCCTGATCTCAATTGCGTTCATCATTACGCCAAACAATTCACTCTTAAATTTAACATTTATTCGAAAAGTAGAGGCGCGAATTATAGAAGTTGAAAATTCAATGATTGAAATTGATAACCAGATAACAGGTTTGCTCAACAGTTACGAAAGAAGAATAAATTACTGTGCTTACAAGTTTATTAGATAAATGACAAATATGATTTATTAATAATTTTTCCTCATTATTGGAATCAGTTAAACATTTTAATAGAATAAACATTAACTTCGATGTTAAGAGAAAAACGTTTCTACGGAATGCGTGCATAATTAATGCGCAAGCGGAAGAAAAGTGCATTAAGAAAATAGTTGACAGATTTTATCGGAAGGAAAAAAAACAAGAAAGTATAAATAGATTCATGATAATTGATGCTTTCGAAATTCAGTATGATAAACGTTGAATTCAAAATAAGAATTTTTCTAGTGATACTTTCTTGAACTATGATGAAGCTTAGTCCAAGAGGGTACAGAATTAGCTGACTCAACTTCTAAAGCTTTTGTTTCATTTTTTGGCACTTTGCCAGAGAGCTCTCGAAGTGTTGCAAGATTCCTTCTTATTTTGCGATCAGAGCGATAAAAGTACTGCATGGAATTCCCTGAACAAATTGAAGAGTAGGACCAATTTAAAAATCGATGAAAAGAAGATTGGCTAAAATTAGAGGGCGTCGACATTCATCGAATTTCGTAGCGTGGAACAAACTCGAATCAATGAGAAAAAATGTATTTGGAAGTTTAATTAAAAAATGGTATTTAATTACAATGTCTTTTTCTTGTGAGTTCTAGGTTGCACTCAAAATTAACTCAATATAAATCCTCTCTCCGAGCCATTCTACCTAATAATTCTAATTCATCTATCAGATCTAAATGTAATTTTGTATAGACACCTTTTTGTCTATGATTCTATCATTTTCACAGAGGGATTACAAAACCTTGTTCTTAGTTTAAAATATAAGTTTCAGCCCTCTTTGGATTATTCCTTAGATATAAGCTATAACGGATTCACGAACGTTTGCATCATCTTGTACTCGGTCATATCAATGTTCACTTGGATGATGAAAAAGTTCCCTGAGTTCATCGATACAAAGTTTTGATTTTGGTAGCACAGCAGGTTTAAAGGTGACCTCCAGAAACTCTGGGTGCTGATCAAAAGGGATAGAAATAAGGATAACAAAGCGGTAGGAATAGGAATCTGAAAGCGATCCGACCTCGGTACAATAAACATGGGGACCAGTATATAGATGCATATTGCGGAGGACAGAGGCATAGAGCGGCACTGTCGACTGCCTCTTCAACATTAGTGCGATACCTGAAAAACCAGTTTATAGATTTTTCATTCGATCTTACTTTCGCCGGAGTCCGAAAGGGAGAGTGAGCGAGCGAGTAACGAATGAGCGAGAGTCGACGTTCGCCTGTGTATGTGGGCGTGAGTAAGCGTGAGCGAGCAAGCCAACTAACGGGGTCACCAGACGATATCGATCCGAGCTAGCTGAGATCGTAACACACGAGCACAACATCTTCAACCTTATTAAATAATTGTCGTATCCAATGAAGTTATGCAAACTCAAGAAGGAATCCAATCACTTGTAGCCTACTTTTTCATATTTAGGTTTGAATGCCAAAATTAGCCGCTAGAACCAGTCAGTCTTGGGGACTGATCAATTCTGAAAGGGTCTTTCAAGCCGGATGAGCCAAAAAAGGAATAGACAAGAATAAAAAAAGCCACTTGATTTGCATTCATCCGTTGAAAGTTCCCGTAGCTTATTCAGAATGAAGATTAGGAATTTCTCACCATCAGATTCATCTTTTAGAAAAATTGTTTATCCCAAAATCAGATTCAGAAACGAATGGGATGAAGAATTTATTGAGATAAGAAACGGATTTTCTGCTTTGAGGAATAAAAGAATAATCCATGGTTTAGGTTTGAGGAAAAACGTGGAGACCGACAAACCGAATCGAGAACTGTTGAAGAATAATGTAGTCACCAAGATATATCATAAAAGATAATTCAGCTCTCCATCCATTGAATAAAGAGAGAATTATTTAAGTTTCTACGTGAATGATCCAATGATCTCTCAATCATGAAAACTGAATCATTTGAATTGGCATTGGATTCAGACCTGGGGTTCATTTCTTAAAGCCTGAGATCCTCCCGAGCTGAAAACTTTTTAAATTCAAATCAAAATTTCAATCTCAATACATAAGAGATTAGTGCTAGGGGTGCATCAAGAGCATAAATAAATCGTTAGAAAGGAATTGTGAGTCAAATTATATAGCTAGAGAGAGAAGAACTTCATAGTGAAGATAAAATCTTGGTAGAGAAACATAAAAAATTGCTGCTGCTTTCCACGAGCATTGATCTCGAACTCCTTCAATTTCGGCTAATTTTTCCGTTGAAACAAATCTTATGATAAAACTGTTGAAATTTGGAGGGTGATTGTTTGGAAAATATAAGCCGATTTTCAAGAGCTCGAGGAAAACGGAATGCCAAATAAACTTACACCCTGTGCGATACCCTGGTGTCGGGTTAAATTTTTAAAGACTACAGAGAGTGTAAATGCCAGTTTAATGATGAGTGTTCTCGACTACTATTTAAGTCACCCGAAAGTGTCGGACTCGTAAAGAAAGGACGTCTCAAAGGACATGTTATATGGTCTTTTGAAAAACCTCCGTGGATCGTTGTGTGGCTGTTTCGTATGTCGCCTACGAAATTCAGGCTGCGGTAATAATAACCGTTGTAATTCGAGCTCGAGACGTTGATTTGGTATCTCACATTGTTTTCCCTTTTATGCCAACGATCTTACAACGTAGAAACTAAATGAAATGTGTTCACAGCCACACATTAATTAATTAATAATAATAATAATTCATTTATAGATAATATGCATCATGTATGTTTTGTATGTAGATTTTTCTTTAAATAGCTATGTGTATATTTATACGTATATGCATAGAAAACGCCTCTTCTCCGAAATGTGTCTAGTGCCTCATATTCGAAATCAGAACGAGTATTTAACAGCGACCAGGGCAGTTGTCTCTCGCTATTTTTTTATATTACCTTCCCATCTATCTATTTCACATTCGTACTAGCTAGTTTTCTCGACATCTTTCATTCCTGTTATTATTCCTTGATCTGTCTCGATCATGAGTATATGAGGCGTTCTCGAACTGCTTTAGTCGGAATGACTTGAAAATAGTGCAGTTAATGGAAGCGGTTTTTTGAATAAATTTTACACTTGGGGCAAGATATGAACTTAGATTGAAATTTGCCTTATGATTTTAGAGAACTTTTATGAAGAGGTAAGGAAATATTCAATTTGTCATTTTTGAATGTATTACAAAGGCCAATATTAGCCAGGTATTCCATTATCAGTTGGTGCCATATTATCTGGATGAAATGATACTTTTTTCGTTATATTTAAAGGAAGATGAGTCGCTATTTTACATTAATTTGACAAGATAGACAATAAAATCTTTTATAGATATGTTTTTCGATGAAATATCACGAATTATCTGTTGAACAAAATTGAAAGAGTGGCAGATGAAAGTCAAAATGAGAATCTATAACCTTTTTAGTTCAATCAGGATATTGAAAATTTAAGATAATTAAGTTGAATTTCGACCTGGTTCAATGGAATTCAGAACAATTTAACGAAATTCAAGTGCAATCATAGGAATCAAAGTGAATACGAGTAAATGCAATGGAATTCAATTAGGTTTGAATGAATTCAATTGAATTGCAGTGAATACAAGTTAGTTCAATGAAATATAATTGAATTCAAGTCATTTTAGCGTAATGCGAGTGAACTTAAGTCAATTGCAGAAAATTAAAATCGATTCAGTGAGATTCAAGTGCATTTAAAGGATTTAAAAAGAATTTAAGTCAGTTGCATAGAATTCAAGTTGATTCTAGTTAAATCAACGAAATGTATGTGAATACAAATCATTTTTAATAAGTTCAATGAATTGAACTGAATTGAAGTAGATTCACATGAATTTATTGGCGTTGTATTAAATGGCATTCAAATGAATTCAAATTAATCTAATAGAAATTAGAGTGTTGAACTACTTATATGAATTCAAGTGAGGTCATGGAGATCTAAAAATGCTGTTCTTGAAAATATTATCCGACTTTCAAAATTTGAAATAGATTTACGACTGTTCCCATATCATGCACTAAAAATATGTTCGTTTTTTCACAAAGAAGTTTCATTCAGAGTGTAACTATTTTTATATCCATTCATCTGGGTGAACGGTAATGTTTTGAATATCTTGTGAAACTGATGTAGACATGACTCATTATGTTCACCTGATCTCTAAAATAAGATATGAACCTAAACTTTATAATCCATTGAAAAGTTGCAAGTTTTACTTTTCAAATAGTTACCACCCCTTTTAAAAAGTTATCCAAGGTCATAAAGAACAAACATACCAAATTTCACTTTTCGCTCAAAATTTGACCCACCGCTACCACTAAGGTCTCAAATGCTACGCTCCGATGGTTTTGGCCACTGGATCGATATGACGCGGCACTCCGTACGGTTTTTGCGCACAGCACTGTTTGGGATTGCATAAAGATCTCTCGTAATCGATTCCCACCACGTAATTGTCGTTCGTCACCACTATCAGCACCACGAGAAACACTCTCGAGCTGATGATGATTAGCACTTCCAACAGGGAGTCCAGTTGAATCTTCACCCTGTTTCTCCTCGTTCCTCTTCATTCGTCAACGAAGCTCTTTTAGTTCGCTGGTTCCATGAGCTACCAGAAACTAATATGTGTAGGTAAATAGGTATGTATGTGATGGGTAGGTAGGCGAGTCAACTGGATCGAAAAATGATCACCTCTGCCCGCTTTGTCTCCTAGATCGTCACGCTTCCCTAGACTGAATTTGGGATCACGACGAACAGGCCATCCAGGAATTACAGGTGCAGGTGTAGCACGCAGTCGGTATCACTGGGGTGTAGTAATATCCATTTGCGTAGACATAGGTAGGAGCAGGTCCCGTCGGTGCTTGCTGATTGGAAAGCCGTTGTTGCTCTTCGCAGAGAACTTGATAAGCCAGGTTTTCAATCAGTGCTAGCGTCTGCCTTCGCTCGTGTCCCATTAGACAAACTGTTGACTCCTCAACAACACTATGCAGGAGTGTCAAATACTGGTACTTGAGGGCCTCCTCCTCGGGTCCAACAAAGTGGTTCCAAAGGTAGTTCTCGAGCTTGGCACGTTGCTGGCTTATATCGGGAAAGTCTATGAAGAATCGCGAACACATGTACCGCTCGAGGGTCTTGATGTAGTCCGGTTGGGAGGGTTTGTACATCTTAACAAGAAGGTTACAATACTTGAGGAGACCACCGCCTCGGATCTCCTCGGGGTGCCTTGTCGAAATGAGCTTCTTGTGCAGGTGGTAGAGGGCCTCCTGGAAGTCCCCGTAGACGGATTCTCCAACTACGGTTGGGTAGAAATTCTCGTTGATGGGTAGCTTGCTGCATTTATAGAACAACAGGAGTGAGTCGAGAACAATTTGAAAGGAGTCAACGGAGAATTCAAATTGTCTCCTCATCGAGTCGACGAACTTGAGTTCCACATTACGGTGGCCTCGGTTGTTGCCCAGGGAGATGAGGGACCATCGGTCACCCTCGTTGTTTACCTTGACCATTTTGCTGACGTAGGCTTCTTTGAGGCTGCAGGTAGTGATGCGTTTGCGGCTGACGCCTTCCGGCAACAGGTCGAACAAGGAACCTAGCACGGCCGCCTTGACTTTGTCGTAATTGCGACCGCTCGACAGCTCTACCGCAAAGATGAGATCTAAGTCATTGTAGGGCTGCGATTCAGTCGCGAGGACGTGCGAGGCTGCTCCGCCGTTTAACCGGATGTCGCGCACCTTCATACCAGCTCCACCGTTACTTGGATCCGCCTCGAGTTTGCTCCTCACCACCGTCACGAGATCTCGTAAACGCACTTCCAGGGTCGGAAAGTTCCCCCTTCCATGAATGCTGACGACCTCGTTCATGACATCGTTTAGCCGACGAACTTGTTCAAAGCTCAGGACGGCGAGCCTTTGTTGAGGGTCGGTGCACTCGGTGTTGTTGTTTTGGTTCGTTTTGTTGATGTTGTTATTGTTGACGCCATTTTTGTCAGTGTTTTCTTCAATTTCGTCGGTGTTGACGTCTAGATAGGGGTAAGTGGTGTCCTCGCCGTTCAGTTTTTTATTGCTGCCATTCGCCTGGCAGTGGGACTCCATAGCGGCCTGAGATTGCTTGCCGAAGTTCAGGACAGAATACTGTAACAGAAAGTGAAAAATGATTAGATGAGATGTCTCATTCAAGAAGAGAAAGAAGAATCATTCA
>UWOG010231868.1:0-11045 GCA_900490065.1 Neuroterus quercusbaccarum
GTAAAATTCTCTTGAATATTCATATTTCAAAATGATGATTGAATGCATAAATAATTATGAGTATTCTCAGAGATAGAAAAGACTTAAAATGGCGCTGTGAAGAGGCTATGTGACGTCACAGTACATAGCCCGGTCTGGTACGAGTCAGGGCCACAGAATTCTTCCTATCGGGCCCTAGTAGCACACATCGGGTCTGGCCCTAGTCGGTAATCGGTAATATATATGGCGATTTCTGCACGGGAGTGTGAATGCAGGGACACTCGAGAACATTCCTACTGTATTAAGATACCTAAGAAATCAACAATTCCATTTTACAATCATTCTATGCAAGATATAAGAAAAAGAAATAAATGCAATGCTTCACGACAAGTTGTTGAAAATTTTTCATAATCTGAGTAGCTCACATTTAAAGCTCGAAAAATAAAATTGGAAATTTAAACTTGACTTATTGGATCAACTGGACAAGATGCGACTAAAGGTTAAAATTATTTACTTGTGAACTTGATCAACCGAATAATATATACAAGCATTCAGACTTTTATTATACAAAAAGAGGCAATCTTTCATTATCTTTTCTGTTTTGAGCAACCATGTAGGACTTTTTGATTTGTTATTTATTCGTTCACTAAAAGTCGAACCTAAATATCTATCCTGACTCATTATAATTTCGAGAAGTAGAATTAGGCTTGAAAAATCAAGAGAAGAAATTCCAAACTATTGCTTCGTGCTATTATTATTGAAAGTAAGTAGAAAATAGAGAGGGAAGCATTGACTCATCAATTCTGAGTGATCTGCAAGTGTTAACTATTAATTAATTGCAGACCATTCGACGGAACCACGAATTACCGACAAAAAAGAAGAAGGCGCAATCGATTCAACAGCTTGATTGGTCGAATCCAGACGGCAGTTGAATCTAGGAGTTCTATGGAACGAGTGAACCCTATACTGAGAGAAGCTCGCTGAGAAAAAAGTGATAATTTGGAAAATTTGAAGAGTTATGATGATAGGAGAACAAGTCAAGAAGTACAATTTGTGTATCCCTGTGGATACAATAATGATCGACTTGACAACATCTCCAAGAGAATCAGCGGTAAAAGTAAACAATAGCCATGCAGTTGATTCTGCAGTGCCGTTCAGAAGTTATGAGGCTCTGTGGTTACAAAAAAGTGCTTCGAAGACGGTAGGTATCATTGGCGAATTACTTGGGAAGTTTGAAGGAAAATGCGAAAATTTCGAACATCGGGAAAGACAGGTGGAGTTACTCATTAATATGTATAAAGTATCAATTTATATTTTGTAAGTGTGATTATTTAAGGTTATGGAGAAGTGTGTTTCACTTTCAATAGTATCAGCAGACAAATCTCAATGTTCATAGTTCCAAATGATACTATGTCTGCACATACTGTTCCAGGGAAGGGATTTTTCAGAAATTATCAATTCGAAAATTGTTGGAATCGGAAAATGTTGTGTTGTCAATTGACGTGGAATACTGAATATTGATGTAATGTTAGTTGATGATAGAACCGAACCTGGAGTTGAAATGAACCTTCAAATGGAATTTCGAACTGATCAAATGTTTGATTCCAGACCTTGAAGGTTATCTCATCATCAAGAACAAGTAGGGAAGAGAATTACAGACAACCTCTCACGGAAAAAAATCATTAAACACAGCGATTCCGGATATTGCTCATCTACTGTACTCTCTAGAAAGAACTATGGACAGAGACGGATGTACGTTAGACAGATCATTGGAGGAGATTATAGGAAGGAATGATCACTCTCTCCCTCAGATAAAGCAAAAAATTCAGTTTTCCTTAAAGGTGAAGTATTTTCAATTTTGAATAATCTCAAAGATGGTTTCCATCGTGTGAGAATCTTTCAAAATGCAATTGAGTATACCTCATTTGTAATACCGATTCTTCGGTTTGAATATGTCAATATGCCCTTCGGAATTGAAACAGGGCCTGTAGTATTCCGAGAATTTGTGAACGTTCTCTAAGAAGATTTAACCGCATCTGGTGGAGTGGTATAGTACATGGATGATATACTTTGTAGCTGCTAAAACTATTCCTCGTCATTCAGGAGTTCCATTGATGTTCCTTCGATTGAAGTTCCAAAAATAATCTTCGCGAAAATTCATCGATGCAAATTCTCATTTGATGAAATGAAATACTTGCGATGTTCGATCCCGCAATATGGTGTTGGATTAAAAGATAGATGTGATATACCTGTTATGACTTTTCCGATTCCCAATAATATACACGAAGTACGAAGATTCTTTGGGTCATGTCCGTACTTTCGAAATTCCATAAAAATGTTTCTTTCATCACGAAAGCGCACCATGATCTAGTAGAAGAATATGCTGAATTCGAATTCGGAAAAATAGAATCAGATGTGATAAAAAAATGAAATGGAGAATTAGGTGGATCTTCGAATCTAGCTATTTATGATCGTCATGCTTGAACTGAGTTTAATTGAGATGGAATTTCTCAGGATAATGGAGCGATTCTTTTTCAAAAAGTAAAAGATCCGAAATCGCATGCTGTTTTTAATTTTGTGCGGACGAGTGACTCAACGATGGAGTGAACTACCTAGTTTCATGCTTGAAATACGAGCTATTATATATTCATTGAGAAGATTTCGAATTTATCAACAGAATTCAAGAAGAAATTCATTCATCCAAGTATTCCAAGATAGAGGCTTGAGCTCAAATTTTTTGATCACATCACTAAATATCGTGAGGGTAGACGCATGGCTAATGTTGATTTTACATGTAGAATCCATATGATTAGAGAGGAATTTAGTTCTCAAATATCATGATAGATTTGAACATCCAGGTACAGTGAAAACCTTTCATATGAAAAGAAGGATGATTGGTTACCCGATTTGTAACGTAAGATCGAAGATTGCATAGAGAATGGTTTTTGATGTATTGCTTTTGATTCTTCATCAGGAAACGTATGAGATTTTGTTTATTCCATACCTGACAGCAATGAACCATTCCAAACTTCGCATATGTCATTTCTCAATGATAGATTCTCATGTGTCGGCGATTGAATCTGTTTCTTCAATCATTAACTGTTCCACTGAATTTACGAAATTGTATATAATCAAGTTAACAATTCCAGGAGGAGTGAATACATATTCAAAAAGGTACTCTCCTCATAGATGTGAAACATGAAACATTGTTCCAGATAGAGTCACTTGGATTCAACTCCTAGTGTCTTATAGAAATCAATCTTTCCATTCAAAGGTCCTCATGGAATTTCTGAAGTACTTGGAGATAATCGATACCTTGTGGAAGATATTGGTGGTTTCCGAATGACTGAATAGAGATCTGAGGGTGTTTGGGAAGCGGTAAATATGGTAGCCATGTAAAACTCATTTATTCGTTCCCGATTCGTTCAATAAACGTGAAACTAAATAATCTATCCTCACTTATCACAATTTCAATCATGCATTCCGTAACAGAGGGCTATTCAATGAGTGAAAGTGAGTGAGAAGTCATTGCTGATTTAGATTATGTACTTCGGAATAGAGAGGAGATCCTTTCTGATTCGGAAGACGCTGAACGAATTCCTTCAATCTTAGGGAATGTTTCCTACTTCTATAGAATAACGTAGATTCTTCTTTTTCAGCATTGCTCATCTTAGGTCAACGCGTGATTGCTTGCTTCGCGAGACTTCGCATTGTCAGATGATTGGAGCTGGTCGGAAATAATGAAAATTGAATATAGAAGCATTACATTCTCATTTGAGAGGTTGCATCAGCTCCATGATATCGTGACCATAAAATGAATCAAGATGATGATAATTGGCTCAATACTCTTATCCCCAATTGAGAGTTATTGTACTTTTGTATGTCCTTACAGATATCCTCCGTTACTTAGGATATCACAACGATTCACATGCACGATTTCCATGCACATTTTCAAACCTCTCCAATAATAATGTAGGAAACTTGATGCAGATAATGAGAGAACTGATCAAGCCTTGTTTAAAGAATTGCAGTTTTTCTAACAAGATTGAATCTCGTGATAGTGGAACGGTCATCCGCGAGGACGCGAGCCCGGGAAGGTGGAAAATTTTCTTAAAAGTATACAACTTACCTTCAAGAATGTGCTCTGCCTTTCTGCTCTCGTAGGTAATACCATCTTCGCGCACTCGTATTGAGGAATTTCATACCCAGATTACATTCTTCAAATCAACACCTTATTCATCTCGTGGGAATATCGAGAATTTTGTGTTTCGGAACGAGCTGAGCTGTGAATTTCGATTAGGTTCACTCTCCCAAATAATCATTTCTCATGCAATACAAACACAGGTAGGAGAATACTGATATGAGAAACTGGAAAATTTGCAATAAGGAAATTCTCGAATGGGTGATAGGTTGTGAAATTTCGCGTGCGGAGCACGATTTTTAGGATCATATATATTCAATCTGAGTTCATGGATAGGTGAATAGACGGATTGTACATTTCTGCCACGAAATTACTGGATTCAAGCGTGCCCACAAACATTTTCTCATGTCGTTTTGTACTCTTCTTGATCTCCATGTATTTTCCAAATTCTCCCTCATTCTTTCCACTCGTTCTGTGTTATTTCAATTATTGGCAAATGTGATTCGTTTTCTTCACACATCTTCACTCAGCACACTCAGAGGTTCATTTAGATTAATAACACGCTGTCTTAGGAATTAAGTAATTTTGGCACTTATTGAAACTCAATGAATAGCACATCATTCTATAGGATCCTATAATCTTAAATCCCTCTCTCACAATCACTTCATAGCTTCTAATTATATTAACAGCACATCAATCGCGGAAATAAGAAGAGTCTATTCCATTAAAAATCATATGCATTCATGAATCGAATTCTATATTGATACTAACAATGATATAGACAATTAGACCGGCTCCTATGACATTAATTTTGAACCTCAGTTCAGACTCACTCACACATAAGACTACACGCACCCCAAATTTCCAAGAAACATGTCGTCAGGTCTTCTCTCAAGAATCGAATCCCATTCAGCGTACTAAGATTCTATTGAAATCTTGAATTCTTTTCATAAGATAAATTCGATGCATGCTTCTGCGCTGTTTATATTCATGTAGGTATGGATTAAATTGATATAATTGATATACATATTTAATAATTTTTTCTCCATGCCTCGACGGCACAGTGATAGTCGTTCTATATCAATGTTGAATTTCAGGTTCTATCACAGTTTACCATTCATATAGAGAGACTACTTCATCCATGAAATGATAGAACGATCATTGATGACAGAAATCCGCTCCTCAAGTTTCGATCGATCGTCGTTGCTGCATTTCATTGGTCGTTGTGAACAGTTGCTAGCTTCTTTCCTGGAAAAAAAGACAGAATTCAAGTTTCTCGACAAATATTGAGAGCTCTCAGAATTCATAATCCAATGAAAAGCGAATTGCCGATCCTTCTACAGATGATGTACTTCAGACGGAATTCCACACGGTTAGAAAATTCCTTAATTTTCGAGCCTTTTTAATGTACACATGTAACTAAAATTTGAGTTTTTGGTTAATTGACTCAAATTGATGTAATTTTGACTGAAATATAATGCACTTGCGTGTGAGTAGTTGAAATAATTCATTCGTAACTGAAAAAAATACATGTATGAAGTCCCGCTTGAACCAATAATTATTCACATTATTTTTATAATTAGAGTAATGTATCTATTCAGGACGAGATGAAGAACAAGTTGCACCATGAAGAATTCAGTTCAGTATTGATGAAGGAGAGAACTGCTGTCATTGTTGTTTAATTTTGAAGCACATGTGCTCTCCACATTTTGCATAATGCGTGCCAGAAGGAGACCTCACGCGACACGAAGTGTATTTGGAGCAGAAAAACTCAACTCAAATCGCAGCGGCTGAATAAGAGAGAATATCAACATATCATCCTAACCTCTGATCGTCACATACAAAATTGTGATTCGTCTATTGAAGAAATCCTGAAGGAAATCCTCGTGTTATTTCTGAATGAAGCACTCGGATTATAGAGTTATTCCCGATTCTCAGAGCAGGAATTATAATTAGTGTGTATCTCATCATTTTCAATACGAGGATATAGTTCAGCAAAATCCTTTCCATGTGGACATAACGCCGCACTCTATATGTGTGGAATGATGATTTTGAAATATTGATACAATGAAATTTATGAATAAATATATATATATATTGTAACCGTTGAATTTTGGTTTGAGAGTTGACTGTGCTAAGGGTGACTACCCTTAGTCTAAGACAATTATATTTTTGAATGTAATATGAGGATGTACAAAGTAAGGCACGGTTTTCTAAGCACAATTATCATTCATTCGAAACGCTTGAGCTATCTCTACATTTCTTCTTCTCCATTCTCTGATCTATCTTGAATCCATTCTATTTCCTCGATAATGATCTCTGGATCGTACACATTAGAAAATAATTTGGGGTAATCATGAACCCTGTCCATCCAAGACATACGCCTTGAAACACACTAATGCTTAGAATCTGAAGATTAAATAATCTCTTTGGAAGAAAGCACTTTGAATTGAAGAAATTGGAGGACCAAAGCTCGAATCAGAAAGTCAACACATGAAGTGGAATTAATTCGCATTTAGCGACACTCAAATGAATATTCGAAATAAATCACTGACATTCTCTCTTATACTGAGGTGAATGATCTGAATTATCGATGAGTTGGCTTTGGCCTATTTATTTCTCAACCGAAGAATAGTTGTTTAATATAACACCTGTAGTGCACTTGGCACACGCGAAAGAGTCAATTCGAATACAATAGGTCGTAATGACCATCAGCCTGCTCTTACTTTGGTAGGTAGAGAGATTGGGACGCGTCGGACGTTGAAAAAAAAGGGTCCTGGGCCCGGAAGTAACCATCTGACGGCTAAATGCAGATGTTTCCTCTTCGAAAGATGACAATAGACGCGAAGCACTCTACTAAAAGGCAATTCCTCACGGTTGTAAAAAAAACCTGATATTTCAAAATGGGATCTTGTCCCTTGCTCGTGAATCCCTAAATTTATTTCTTAAGTCTTCGACTCTACCTTCAGTATTCTCTTCGACAGGTTCAGAGCGAATCCACACTCTGCCTCTCATGAGCACCTAAAAGCAATGGTCCAGCGACAAAGCACAATATACAATTTCTTGGCCCCAGAGATAGGAAATTCATCCTGATTATGACTCCTAGAGTTATATTGTAGTTTTAATCAGAGAATTGAATTTGTAGGATGCCTTTTCACATTTACTTCGCACTCTATCGATTTTATCTCATATTGAAGCCTGTGCCCATCACATGTTCGTAAAAAATTCAAATCTAATTCGCCTCGAGGAAACAAAAAGTTGCCTCGGGCAAAAAGTTGCTTCCAGCAAAATATTCACTTGACCTCTCCTCAAAAACCCAGCTTCCACCAGAAAGAACTGCCCAACCCAACTGTTGTTTTTGACTCAAGCAGCTCCTCATGTGAGGACTGCCTCCCTCTCATTTCCCAACTCGTATGAAAAAAACATGTATGTAGAGGGATAGTTAGAGTCTGCGCTCCTTCACAGCTCCTGGTATGATTCAATTCATACTTGCATCATCGCCGCAGTTCGACGTTTTGCCTAGCCCCAGGCTATATACTGTATCTCGAGGGTTACAATATATATCTGAATATTCTACGCGACCTTCCAGGAGATTTTAAGGATTCTCCGTTTAGGAAACGCAAACTCTTCATTCTTTGTTTCATATCCGTTACACATCATTCCATGTATTTGACTGTGAATTGAAGTTCATGCATTCAAATCAAAGAACGTTTATTGGAAGTTTATTCCTGTCATGTAACTGGAAATAAATCAACACGAGAATAAAAGTTGAGGTACATGTAACTAACTTTCCAATTCAAGAAATATGAAATTTGATGTACATCAGTGGAAAATAGGTTCCAATCCATGTACATTGAAATCCACTTTGATTTTTCTAACAGTATACGAGTGCTGTTTGATAAGACAGTGACTTTTCAGAGGAAATTTTTCTTTCTGGCAAAGGAGCGTTCTATTTCGCAACAAAATCTTCTTTCAGCTCGATACATTCAGGCTAGCATTCTTCCGATGTTTTTATTCCTCTCGAATGATAGGTTTCTTCAAGGCCTCAAAAATAGGCGTTCGTTGCCGTGATTACCTCTCCATTCAATCCAAATCTCTTACGACCCATCCAGTTCTTCAGGTTTGCGAAGAGGAAATATTTTCATCTGAATTTTCAATCTTCTCACTTTTACTATAAGGTCTCCTGTTTTCCCTTCTGCCTTTCTCCCCAGTACCATCACCGCCTCCACTCTAACTTCAGCCCCAATATCCTCCATTAGTGTCACTTCTCCTTTTTCTGACTCACTTTCTACTTTCATTCCTTCAATTACTATGTTCCTTTTCCTCCTCTCTTTCTCTCCTCCTTCTAGTCTTGCTTCTATTTCATTCAGTCGCCTTTGCATTCTGTCATTTTCTTCTTGCAGTTTCTTGTCATCCCCCTGGGCTACACCCACTCTCACCTCTTTATTCTATTCCTTCCTGCATTCTAGTTTCCTCAACCTCTCATTCAGCAAACTCATTTCATTCCTCCTTTCTTTCTCATTCTACATCCGTTTACTCTCTATGCTATCTAGTTTCCTAAACATCTCTTCTTCCTCGGCCTTCCACAGAGGATCCCATTCCTCCCATTTCTTCCTCATGTTTTTCACTTCCTCCCTGACTTCTTCCCTATGAGTTCTGGCTCTGTTGAAACCTTCGCAAGTTACATCTCGGATACCTTCAATGATTTTCTCGAGGCTCTCTAAGCTGCTTCCCCCTGCCCTTCGTTCAGGTGGTGTTCTCTGTCTAAGCTTCTTGAGAGCTCCTTCATTTTCCCCTTTCTCATCTAACTGTGATCTTAGTCTTGACTCACTCACTGTATCCGTCTCCTGCTGCCCTCTCTCTGTCTTTTCTGGACTTCGCGCAATTCTTTATGTCTGCTACGTATATGTCACGTATTATTCTCTACTTTCCGTTTGCATTTTCCATTCAGATCTCTCAATTTAGAAGCCAAAAACATGAAACATGAAATGAAATCACTCGGCTCTCTCTCACACTAGAACTCACTACTCTTGAATGACTGACCTTCTTATTTACGCAAGCCTCACAATCACCTGTCACTCTCCTTGCGTAAAAACACGTCACTTTCCAGGAACGTTCCCAACCTCAAGGACCTTCTCCTCTACGTTGGAAATTATATAACATTCACCACCTTTCCATCAACGCATTCACTCTCACTTATTCCTAAGCCCTTGAACACTTCACTCACCGCCCTTCCTTCTCGCAAAATTGACACTCTCCCTTAACTAAAGACAGAACGTTGGCATCACAAAAAATCACTGACAATCGCGAACGATACCGGAAACGGAAGCCTAGTTCTCTATACATACATTTATTGACGTGACGCGTCCATGAGGTTCTTTTGTACATAAGATGCTGTAAATTTTATGGGTCTCTATTAACCTTGCGTAGGGCGCGGCCGATCTGACAGGCTTAGGCGTTGTTTTCTTTGGTGTCATTTCTGGAATTGCAAGGAGCGGGGCTTCTCTTTCCCAGTAGTTACCTACGTATATGAGATGATTTTATCGCACCCAGGAATTACGCTATAAGTCATTGACAGGACGAGTAATTCGGTTCCTGATCTCACAGACTCACTGCGCCCTAACACCTCAAAAAACTCAGTTCAGTATTTTTCACATTTATCAACAAAAACTGTTTTATTGGTGTAATACGAACCTTTATAAAAAGTCAGAAGGGTATTGGTGCTGGGATTACACGTGTGGACTTGCTGTGTGCAGCGTGATTCCCAGAATTCTCGTGTGGACCTGCCACGGAGCTGATAAAAAAATACTTCAAGTGATTCCATTCAGCAAAGACTCGGACGATTTAGCAAAAAAGTTTTTGATTTCTTCTTTTAAATTTTGGACACATTCTAAATATATTGCAAAATCATGTCCAACAATTTCCGCAATGAGAACAGATATACTTCCGTTCTGCGATGAATACTTTGAAAAAATTCAATCTCAGTTCTTGTATGTTTTCCTCATTTTGAACATCCTGAATAAGCTCAGTATTTAATAAGATAATGTAATATTGCGTTTCACGGATTTTGATGAATTTATTAACATTTGAGCCTTCCAGGCTCACCGCGCCGTCATCTTGGCAATTCTGAACCGCGCCCTACGCAAGTTCGAAAGAATTTTTGAACGGCAGCCTTCATCAACACTCACTTTCCAATCAGCGCGCTTTTGCGTTCACGCTCGAATTCACTCATATCGTGGAGCTTCGGATGAAGGAGGGCACTCATCGTGTATACATGTGTGGATGTTATTTTCGTTCGCTGAAGCGAAAACGATTAGATTGATTCCGTTGCTTGCCATCCCTCCACTGATGCAATACAAGACCCAATCCCTTTTTAAAATATATATATACCTTCCACTCAACATAGAAGTTCACATCGTATCAGGAGAGCAGCTTGCACAATTCCGTTCCGTCATCTCCTTCATGTTGATTATGTTTAGAATGAATCACACTCAACAATATGAAGTTCAGATATTCAAGAATATAGGAGGGGAGGATGAGATGTCCCACATTCCTGGATTCTCTTACAGGGAACGAAAATGAAAACGTTCTCTCCAATCAACAACTTCAACAATCATTTTCAAGGGATAAGGGTTTGCTGAACTTCATGACATGCAGGAACTTGAGTCAAGCCTCTGTTGAAAATCAATTCTCGAGTCAAATATCCATTCGCATAGCCGCTCGCCTCACAAAATTTTCTTCCTCTGTATATCCAGATTTTCATACGCAGGCAGGCTGATTTGGTAATGACTGAAGTGAGACATGCTGGAGCTCTGGATGTTTCTTGCACCACATAGTGTTAATAACCGTTATAAGCCTTTTCTGACAGGGATGATTCTGGTATTGTAGCAGTCTCGCTAGTCATCCTTGAGTTCACTTGCGCACT
>UWOG010232317.1:0-15225 GCA_900490065.1 Neuroterus quercusbaccarum
AAATGACCCAGCTAGCTCGAAATTCGAGAGTAGTCTATCCATTGATGGCGTTCACTGAAGCTGTGTTACATTCAAAGTCACTGCCGAAAAATTCAAAGTGTCACTGACTGATAAAATATTTCTTGTACCTAAGAACTGAAATATGAGCCTAACTCAATGTTTGCTCTCAATCACTAGACAGCTAGTTAGTCCCACTCAGGCCCTGGAAACTCTGGATGTCAAGAATGACGGAACATAGATTTGGTCTTTTTTGTGTGCTGGTTGAAAGGCACTACAGTCGTTCTCCCTTCGCCCTCGCACCCTTGGCTACTGTTTGCATCTATTATCCTTACTATCTGCTTTTCAAATCTGATCATCAGAGTTGATTACCTCCATCAAATCACTCCTGATTTTCTAGTTCTGGATGATATACTGGTCCTCAAAATAATTTCGTTTTCTTCTGTTTCTCCACGAAACACCAATGCTTGAAGATATCAGTAGGAGAATCAAGTAAAAATGGGTGAACGGTTGATCATCATTCATTTGAGTGTTTTCACTCGATTTCCCTGTTTATTCCTTGAATGTCTTTATTATTCGCATTCGTAATTCATGAAATATCCACAATTCATCTTTAAGTCATCAACGAGTCTTCCGATATATCTATAAGCCGCAGTGTTCACGGCCTAGTCATACTAGCCATGGACATGTTAGCTGTACTAAATGTCTGGTGGCTTATATCATATGTCTTCTTATTCCAACTTGACAGAGTTTCAGTTGACTGTCTGGCGCTTCCAACTGGAGAGCGTGTTCTTTCGTATTTAATCAGACTGTCTAATATGGCTAACTAGAATTCTATCTCTTGTACCCTCTCCATTGCCCAGCTAGTGGCAGATGAAAATTGCGTGTCACCCCACCAATATGGAAATTTCTTCAATTTTCTCTTACCAAGCTTTTGTACAAACAGAAATATTGCATGTGCGAACAGTACAAACAACGTAAAAAGGTTCGCAGGAAGAAATTTAGAAGAATTTGCATTCCTGGGGATGACACGAAATTCGGATTCGCCTCTTACTGGGCGACAAAGACGGTAGAAACGGAAATATTAAATGGAGAGACAGTATATACGACGTACAAACGTTTGCAAGAAGAGAATTGGAGAAATTTGCATTCCGGTGGGATGACACGGAATTTTGTTACGCTTCTAGCTGAGCAACCATGAGGGTACAAACGAAAATATTGAATGTATAAACAGTACAAATGAAGTAGAAACGTTTGTAAAAAGAACATTAGAAAAATTTCCGTTTTGGGGAATGACACGGAATATTCATTTGCCCCTTGCTGGGCAACCAAGCGGGTACAGACAAAGAAATTGAATGTACAAACAGTACAAATGGCGTACAAACGTTTGCAATGAAGAGATTGAAAAAAGTTGTACTTCAGGAGGATGCGTGGAGTAAGCCCCCCGGAATTAGCTCTGCCTGTAATTTCTGAACCAGAAGGGAACAAACGAAAATTCCGAGTGTACAGACAGTACGTACGACGTACCATCGTAGGCCCGAAAGAAATTTGAAAAATTCCAACTTCGGGGGCCAATTTCACGCGGGTCCCTAACTAGAAGTTTTTCTCCGTGTACCGCATCATATACGCACTGGATATAACAGTATTGAATGCATCACAAATATAATTTCTCACATTGATTCCTCCCTCAGAGCATGAATTTCGCCTTCACCTGCCAAATATTGGGTACATCACCCTATCCCTAAAATTTTTATATTGTTATTTTCCCGATACACTAACTCATTTTCTCGATTTTTATAGCTTAGAATTGAGTTCGGAGAACTCCGATTTGAAAGTTTGAATTGGTGAATTCTCCTGACTCGAAATCATGATACGACTTCCGGAGATTGTAGGAATCGAACGATTTTTCCAGTAGAAAAATAGGATCAAAGAAATGACTCGACTTTTGTGGCTTAGAAAATTAAACTTTTCCACTCTCTATAATCGCATATCCAGAACTATTATTTTTCATCATTATAATACGAATTTCAGAGCTGATGATTATTGAATGATATTCCATTCTTGGAAGTTGAGCAATTAATTGCCAACATTCAATTTATTGCAATCCTGAAGACTTCAAAAATTGTGTTTCTTTCCAATCAAGAATTCCCTAATGAATACTTCGAAGCATTCTCCCACAAGAATATGAAATGCAATTGAATAAAAGTGATTATTACTGGAGTTGTATCACTAAATTCTTCATTAGCAAATATTCTGATCTGGAGAAGATAATCAATAAAATAAAAGAAATGAAGAAATCCATTTTTTCCCAAATGGGTATGCAATTCGATGAGGTAGTCGATATGAAAAAGCAAAGAGTGAGCGTACACATGGAGTTCCAATTGTTATCGGGGATGATTTCAGAACGCGATTCATTTTTTTCACGTCTTGAGGAATCAATTCTTAAACATGTTGATATTCTGTCGCTCATGATTCGAGACAAGAGGAATATTTTCTGTTAAATTTTCGGTGATTCGTGTTGCGGTGAAACAGAATTTGCTCAATATCTTATCCTTGTTCCAATGTTTTTCATCGATTCAGCAGCGTGTGAAGCCTAACTCCACGCATTGCGTCATAGATGATGTGAAATTCAATAACTAAACGTATTCATATACTCCATGAAGGAGCTCCTAACATTTCAATTTTTGAACTTTGGGCATATTCGTGATCACTGGGAAATCTGAATTTCCTATGATACGGAGAATAATTTTCTGATCATGGTTCGGCTTGTATGACATACTCGAGAGAATCGTGGATGCCTCATGGCCCCTTGTCAATAAAAACGAATGGAAAAAACTCTCTAAACATTTCTCATTTTCAGTCTGGTGAATTATGCCAAAGAACGTTGATCGAAGAATCGCGATCGGAAGTATGTAAAAAATCATGCCAATTGTATTTATGTAATTCTCAATTTCATATTTCGAATCACAAATGCAAAATATTGCATTCTACAATAAAACCTATTCTGAGGATTCCTTATGACTCTTTGAATTAAATCGTAGTGATCTCAATTGAAAATACAAGATGCAGAGCCAGTTGAATTGATACCGCAATACATTATTCAAGATTTCTATCCAGGAAACCCTCTAATATGCGTCTTATTTCAATCCAATACCTTTTTCGAAATTATGACGCGACCTTGAAGTCGCAAATTTCAATTTGAAATTTTCCATACGATATTTTTGGATGAGTTAATTCGGAGACTAGGTGCATGATTCTCGTCACAATCTGTCCTTTGGTAGGAACTGTTTGTTCTCATATTGCATGCAATTTGTTGAAATTAAACACTTTGAACAATTC
Organism: Neuroterus quercusbaccarum; assembly: GCA_900490065.1. Lineage (NCBI taxonomy): Eukaryota > Metazoa > Arthropoda > Insecta > Hymenoptera > Cynipidae > Neuroterus > Neuroterus quercusbaccarum. The sequence goes on from UWOG010232317.1 coordinate 3,337, forward strand.
TTCGGGAATTTTCCGGAAAATGTTCGTGACGAGCATTTCACAAACACTTTTCGGGAATTGTACCAAGAATTTTGCAGGCAAAATTCCCGAACACTTTGCGGGAATTTTCCTGAAAATTTTGTGGGAAAAATTCTCAAATGCTTTTCGGGGATTTCCCCAAACTCAATATCTCAATGTCAGCTCATGTTTTTCTGCTACAGAATTATAAAATATATGTAGTAATATATGCTTCAGTCAGAATAGCGAAAAAATCTATTCAAATTTAGAATAAGTAACATTAGAAATAAGATATATGTGTCCGCCCAGTCAAAAAAACGTCATTCCTAATCAGTTTAATCAGGAATTCATTATTGTTGACCATATTTTCACAATCCTGCGTGTCCAGAATTGAAATACCAAGTTATCAGAGAAAAAGGATGTGTACAAATTGAATTTGTTCAAATGATTGGAAATTATTCAACTGATCTTGATAAATATTTCATGAAACTAATAGTGATAGTTCTTTTGTGAAGAACTTTTCTCTTCAACAAAATTATTTGAACACATGAAAATTTTTCGAATAGTTGGAGAGAATCAAAAAGAATTTATCAACATTCCCTCAGACCGATATTGTAAAATTTCACTAATTCATATGTTGAATCGAAACTTTCTTTTATGGAAATCTCGCTATGTTTCAGACATTCTTCCAGCCAAAAATATTTAGGGGATATCCCCCAATTTCCCGGTCGAATTCCCGAATGATCTAAGAAAATTCCTCATGAAATTTCGAGTATTGTTGAATTACCTAAATTAAAGCGTATGATACCTGAAATGTTCCAGAAAATCATTTGTAATTTGTGGCTGAACAATATTTTCAGAAGCGAGTTCAACACACTACGTTATTGGAAAAATTTCAGTCGCCTTTTTCGGAGAAACTCAGCGTTAATTTTGATTGTTTACTCTTTTCCGTCTCTTCAAAATTTCCTAGTTTCATTATCATGATGCTCTTAAATATCAGAAATGGATATTTCTGACACTTTTTTCTTATCGCGAAATTTCAATTCATTTTCATGAGCATTGAAAATGAATTTGATCTTCCAAAATATGAGTTATTTGTTAATTTTTCGAAGGTTGACAGCAAAAAATGGTTATCAAATTGATCTCGAAACTGGAATAAAATTATGAAACCACTGTGAAAATAAAAATATAGAATATATTTCGATCTGAAAGGTGTTCGTTTCCTGATTTTGAAAATCTCTAATTCCTATATTTTACAGTCAGGAAATAGTTAAGGAGGAAATCAGAATATTTTCCGAAGCTTGATAACGAAATGCTTCAAACGAAAGAATGAGCATATATCACGTGAAAAGAATTCTCAGAATCTGGTCTTGTTTTCAATCTCTGAATTTTTGATGTCATATTGATATTCTGTGTTCTCAAAGAAATATCCACGCGATCAGTATTATTTTCTACGAGAATTGCCTGACTGGTTACTGAGATTGATGAGCTAATATTTATCATAATTTGGTTTCTTATGATTACTCCATTGTTCTCAATTATGAGAAACGTGTTGTTAAATATGGAAGGAAGAGTGTAGGGGAATCATTCCAGATCAGTTTTGCCCGAACTATTCAGAGAATGATTATCGCCACTTTGCTAGAAAGATGAAAAGTGATAACAATTCTTTTCCAAATATTCGATGAACAGAGTTTTGACATTCTCATTCCAATAGCTGAATTATAGACTATAGAGATACTCAGTAACTCTAAGAAACAGATTATATTAGATTATTTGTATGATTCGTAAAACATCCTATACTTCAGACTTCCATCACATCCGGGAGAAAGTTAAGCGATGCATAATGAATAGTAAATATATAAAATGGAAAAAATAAGTTTAATAATTATGACCCACTATATGATATCAAATTGGAAATGTTCGAAGAGTAACTGTTCTGTAAATGATAGAAATATTCACATCTGAAATTCAATGGGTAATATTTTCAATCCTGCTATGATGAATGTGCTTCTTTCGGAATCTTCCTACCAGATTCAGTATCCAATTAGAAATATGAGGAACTCTTTCATTTACTGGAGATCGCAGGATGAGAAAAATAAATCAAAATTCGTCGATCACTCAACTCCGGAAATGTCTTGAACTGGATGATTCCTAATTCATGTGTAGATTCGAAGAGGAAATCCTCATTCAGGAATCAGAAAATTTCGTTCCTTGACCCCCATACGGAGGAATCAACGTTCATCTCTATATTTTGCAGGCATGGTTCAGATTTAGAGATACTCTTATTATTCTCACACACAAAATCTTCCCTACACAGAATATTCCGTAAACAGGGATTGAATTCGTTTATCACTTTAATTTTTTACCGGAACATGATCTCCTTCGACTAGAAAATGTGGATCATACACAGAAAAGTGGAAATGATAATTGAAGTTTGAGTTGAAATATTTCTCCTGCTATATAGCAAATATTCTAAGGGTAGCTGAAACAAGCAACAAGATTCGATGTTAAACTAAGATCATTTAACATCCTGTAAGATCTTTTTTCCTGCGGAGGATATTCCATGTACTGTTTCAAATATGTAATGTGGAATATATTCTGTACATAAACGATATAAGGAATTATATTTTTGTTTTCGATATCCTGCGACTAACTTCATGAGGGAATATTATGATTCAATTCTGCTCAATGAATACCCCGTGTAGTGGAAAAATGGAAGTATGCAGGAAATATTCCATGTAGAAAAAATGTTCTGCAGGAAAAATATAACGTTGTTGAAGTCTGTTTCGCGAATAAGCAAAAGATTATTGTTCTTCTCTCTCCACTTCGCGTTACTGACATAGGATCATGATGAAGGATCATTTTCAATTGAATCGGGTAATATGAAACTTATGATGATTCGATATGCATTTGTATGATTTTGGAAGATTCAGATTCGTAGGTTGAGGTAATAAGGTTAATTTCCTCTATGAGAAGCTTCGATTTCATTCCTGGATTCTTCGTTCTTTCAATTTTCTATCTCGCGTTCAGGAAATCACGTATGATTCCGCAGTGTAAATTACATAAGCTGATTCCTCTTACAGAAATTTCATGAATCCATCGGAGAATTTCCGGGAATCTCATGTTCGCAGTATCGTTAACTAAACATGAATGAGAATCCCTTTCTGAAAATGTATGTTCCCCCTTGTTCAATAATATTTGTATTTCTTCTTCCCCATATTCTCATTCATCATCGTTGACCAATTGAAAGAATTTTATATAATTGAGCTCCTCATTCTCCAGAGAGTTCTCTATGCTACGAGGGCCGCTGAAGCCAGAATCTATTTTTGGCAACAACCAACTAAAATCCACGTTGATAAGTATGAGGAAATGAGACAGATCAGGTGGATTTTGGTTCAACTTCATTATGTTCACAAAGAATAACGATTCTTTTAACCAGAATCTTTGACTAGGGTTACGATTTGATCATTCCAAAACGCTATTAAGAGATCAAATCTTTCATTCACGTGCTGAGCAACTATACATGAAAAAATAATGAAATTATAACTCAAGCCCTCCGAAATATCTATAGATCAGTTGAAAGGTTCACGAAAGTCTCAGAAAATGACTCTCATCACTTCTTTGATTGCAATTTCCGTTCCAGTTCCATTGATCAAGAGTGCCATCCGGGAATACGAAAGAACATCCAGGAAGTACTTGCAGCTCTTCAAAATCAGAAAGAAATTCATTTAGAAAATTTTCTAAATGCACCTGTTATTCTGAGATTATTCGAAACTGTTTGGACAATTGGATGCTCATATTGTTGAATTGCTCATTTTGAAGAGAATCTCTTCATACTAGTTCTTATGTTATAACTCGAATTTTCTTAGATTTTCTTCAGGTTCCAGTTTCAATCAATTCACGTAGATTCATCCATCAATTTTCATGTTCAGGATTTAATATTCTTTGATGACTCATCCTCATATTCTCTTCCACGATAAATAGCCATTGATAGAATTATCAAAACTTGTAAGAGTCGTCTGAACAATTCTAAAAATGCTGTAACTTATTGAATTTACACGAACAAAAGATTCATAACTGAATCGATCTGAATTTGTGGCTTCTGACAGCATGTGAGGAAGCACAATCGCATCCGAATAGTATCATGGACGGTATTCAGTACATGAACAATAATGGCGGAAGACACCATTGAAAATCAATTTCTTCTTCGATTCAGAGTATCTTAAAAGAAAAACATCAAAAGGAATGCGCGGAATTCCATTTCTTCGAAAACTATTACCCTCTTATAACAAGGAATATGTGAGAAAATGAGAAAGTTTTTTTCTTATGCGATTGAGCTGAAAGAGTTTCTTCCAGTTCCATTTTTATTTGGACGAGGCTTAAGTGAGAGCTTTGAGCATCCAGCTGCAAATATGAAAATGGAACTTTGTTCATCCTGCACAATATTTTTGGAAATCGAAGAGGAGTGTTGATATCATCTTATGATTTGAGAGTAGATTATGTTTTCAGAAGAGTGACTTTCGTGATGATGAACATATCAACAATCATAAAATTTAATCTTTGAAGGCGTGTTTCCAATCTACCTGAATCATATGCCACGCGCGGTGTAGTGACGTTTCTTCTTGGAAACTTCCTACAAAATATTATCTACCTTGATGATAATTTAATCATCCTCACAGTGACGATATGAATGGATCAGAAATTGAAGGATTCCTTACATTGGAAATATACAGACAATACAAATGGAGATGTCTCGCAATGATATCACCTGCTGATAGGATCTCATCAGTAGATCGATATCGACGCCCAGATAGGGAAAACACCCTCCAATGATGTGTCAAGGTAATCCTGATTCGAGAAAAAGATGTTGGAACGAATATCCTTGGCGGAAACAGGGAGAATCATGAACATACCAATGTTTTCAAATGTGCAGCTTGTGCACACATATCATTCAGCAATCAGCTCCAAATGTATCACATTTTCATTGTATTCACCAATTTCAACGATTTTCTATCCATTTTTGAGCGAGAGGTTTTTCTTTCATCAATAATGATCACAAGGGGTCTTGAGAATTTCCCACGAAATCTTATCTACCTTGATGGCCTATAAATCATTCACACAGTGACCTTCTCAGTATTACGGAACACTATCCTCCATGAGAATTTTCATCTTCACAATATTCGAGAAATCCTTTTTGTTCGAGGAAAAAATTCTCAGGATTCTGAGACACAATACAGTAGGATGAGAAATCTTTGTGACTTGGTGAAATTTACGACGCTGACAAGTCATATTTCTCTAATAGTTCACTGTCGCGTCTAGATGAAAATGAAGCTTCTTGCCGGAGCATAATTCGAAAGAATAAACTGTAATTTAGCATTGCGCTCCGGTTATCAGCAATCAGAATATGAGAAGAATAATCATATAATATTCTTCATTCTAAAATATTCAGCTGGGAAATATTTTTGTCGCATGTTCATGTGAGGATCGTGGAATCAAAAATGCTTTGTAATACCCCTATTTTGTATTCATTCCTGAGAATAATCATTTATTATTTGACTGTCGTGCTGGAAACTCAATTTGCGCTGAATGGTTTTCCCTTGCTACTCAATTGGGACTACCAGTGAACATTCATAAAAACTCATCTCCTTATTCACTGACTTATCTACTGGTGCTGAATGACTCGTTTCAATCAACATTGAACAGCTTCCAATATTTCATTTTCCCCACCAACGTTCTCCTCATTTTCACATGCATAAATCGAATATCGAATGCCCAACAGATTAATTTCATAATCTATGGCATATGAACGATATGGATTGGAATTAGTTGTTCGAAGAATAATTTAAGATTCTTGTATGAATGGATGCTATTGATTATATTCTTGGATGAAATTTTAGTTACGTATAGATTATATATGTGTAGAATATGCAAATGGAACCTCAACATTTCCTCATCCTCGGAATTTCCACAAGGCTGATAACGAAGAATGGTTTTATTCTGATTCAGATCGATATGACAAGGCGTTCAAATTGGGCGAACTTGGAAATGTGGGAGGAGGAAAAAATGTTCCTACATATAGTGGTTCGGAGAAGAAAGCTTCATCATTTCCTCATCTTTCACCTTTCCTAACTGAGTAGCATATCTATATCATGAAACACTTTATGTTCTGGAACAAAGCTGCAGTGAGATCTTGAAATTAAAATTATGCCAGATGTATGTGATCTGGAAGGAAAGCTTCTGATGGAAGAGGATTGAAAGAATGCGCCTATTCTTCTCATTTACTATCAACTAATCTCAAAAAACACTATGATAGAAGAAAACTCATTCAACAATAAGTATTCATATTCCAATGAATCTCTTTTGGAAGGAAAATCAGTATCATAGAAGAATTTGCAGCAGAGTATCTTTGAATCCAATATTCCTAATTATCCATTCTTTGATCTTCAGTAACGGGGAAAACCTATCTTCGATTCCATATGGGTCACCGAATCAGTTGGAAAGATTAGATAATATAAACAATGTCCTGTGAAGTTCATTGCTCAAAATCATGATATAGAAATCGTGTCCTTGGTTGTTATGGTCAAACTCAGTTTATCTTATCTCTCACATTCACTGCGTTCTATATCTTGATGAATTGTCTCATAGCGATCAAAGTTTCTAGTACTGATTTTCTTCAATTATTGAAATAAATGCGAATAATTTCCCATGTGACCTAGTTTTGCATGATATTGAATCCCCTCTTAAATTGAACTAGTGTAGGATAGCTTGATGCTCCTCTTCTTGGTCGGATTATGAGAAAAAAATTCAGCTGTTCGAGAAAATTAAAAACAGATAATGAAACAAATTAACCGTAAGCATATGCGTGTTCCATCATGATATAAAATTCGAAAGATTCGTTACGTTTGCTTGATATTATTCATATTTATTACGTGATTCCTTGTTATCTCATTCGGCTTTGGAACAGAGATAGGATCTTTCTCGAATGGTTCGAGTTGACTACACAAAATACTCGCAATCTGACTAGAAAATATTCTTTCTCACAGCGGGGCTCACACTTCTAAAATCAATCCGAGAAAAACTGCTCATGCCACCCCCTTTTCCCCTCCCACCTTCTTCTCACAACATATGTCAGATCAGCGAAAATAACGACGATCGTCCAATATGACATCAGAATTTGAAAATTCATCTGGTAAACAGAATTATAACGGACAAGAATTGTTATTCATTATATCATTGAAATTCGTCTTCTGATTTCGAATCTTCCATATAAGTTATACTTATTTCTATCCTCAAGAATCATAGTTCCTATGTAGCTTCGGAGAATTTTCCAATCACTCTGGCACGCTCTCTCAATCATGATGGAAGTGAAATCGGAGAATTTCGCACCTTGAGAATTTACAGACAATAAAATTGAAGGAGATGTCATGCAATGGAATTAACTTCTAATGCGATCTTGTCAGTAGATCGATCCCGACATTCTTTCCAGGATATTTTTATCTTTTGTGCCGTATGTTCAGGAATTGCACAATTGCACAGTAAATCCGATTGTTGAGCATAGCTGCCTTGTGAAAATTTCAGGGATTCGCTCTAAGAATTTACTGGGGATATCCCACTCTTGTAGTCAGGAAAATTATAATTGCAAAAATGTTTCGACTCCAGCATGTCTTGATTGGGGGGCAATTCAAGTCGGAGCCAAGTCGAAAAATTTTCTCGCATGCAATAGCCTAACGGCTGAAAACTAAGTTCGAATTCTCCATTTGGCCTTGGAGATTTCTATGATTTTTTTTCCATTAGAAATAATGTCTTTGCCGTACCCGTTCTCAGTCAAATGTTAATTCTGAAGGATCGGAATACTCCCATCGTTCAGCCTAAAATTCAAAGTGTTTAGTGTTCATGGAAGTGTTCGCACTAGTACGTTTTCAGTGAATGATTAATTCATTTCTACATCAAATACTTCAGTTTTTCAGAAGAAATTGAGTGAAGGAAGAATTGTTTAGCTTTCTCAGTGTTTGAATTTCTCCATAGAATAATTGAGAAGTGTTGTTTATTTTCTTTTTTCTCTTTATCTCCGAAGAATTCAGGATACTTTGCCGATTGGAGAAAAACAGTTTTGCCTTTTGCATGTGTGTGTTGCAATCATTCCATTGAAATCTGATCGTTGAATCTTCATTCCTGGACCTCGTCTTCTCGAGGTCATATTTTTCATCTTTCATGATTTGAAATTCATCTCAGAATCAGATTGTGAAATTGTCTAGAATTCATGGAACTTGGAACCTACAGAAAATGGGGGATGTACAAGAATAGATTTCCACTAATTCGAGCTTTGGGAGCAGGAAGATAGAATTCATACTCGAATGATGAAGATTATGTCCTGTAGTATGAATTGTCATTCGAACTGAATCCAGGAATTTTCCAAGTCAAAAATCAGATGTCTGTAGGAAAATGATTATCATTGACACCAGTCAGAATTGAAAAATTCTGAATATTGTTCAACTCTGGGGTTTGAAAGTTAAATCTCAAGTTAACATAAGTGGCCTAGTAACGATGAAGTATTCACATGCAAAGAGAACATATTCATGTTCATTTGGGTGCAGAGGGAATTTGAGAAGGTTTTATTCCAATTCAGTTTTCTGTCGATGGTTGAAGATAAAGTCCTTTGCAACAAGATGTGCAAAGTTAGGTCCATCACAAGAAAATGAATAAGATCTATTTCAGATCAGATGGGGAATGGATGTTATGCATCCTAACTTGAATTTTCACTACAAAGAATAGTTTTGAGTGGCTGACCGGGAATCAGAAGATATGGTATTTAAATCTCAGTGAGGCGAAAGGTGAGGATATTTTTTTAGTGGAAATCCAATAACGAATTGTTGTCTCTTGTCATGAGACTTGGAAAGTACAAAAATCAAGATGAAAATTAATTTATGAGGTATTTTGATTTATGAATTATTTTCCGAAATTTTCTTCATGATATTATTTCTTATGATCATGTAGATGATGAATTGAAAGGATCGAAATTCTTCATCAATTCTAGAAAAGTCATGTTTCTCTTTCGATCCAATTTTCTTTGACGATGTTCAGAACGGCATTTCATTCTTCGTCTTTTGTAAGAGGATGAAGGAGATCTGATCCAATGATTCAAGACTGGTCTGAGTTTAACCATTTTCAGGCTGGAAAAGATTCCATTTGCATTGATGTCATCCTCACATTTTTTTTTTAATCACAACTTCCTAATATCGCATCCGCATCTGAGATTCCAGAATAGCAAACGGGCAGTTCCGAGAAGCAGGGAGCGTCTGTGAACCAAAAACCCATTGGGAACGTATTTCTTATAAGTGGCAGACTCTCCGAGAATATGGTTGCAATTTTGCATTGAAAGATGTAATCTTCAATTTATCATATTATGTTCGGAATATTGAACTGGATTGGGGACTGAAGGATTAGAGGGGTGAGACTAAAATAGTTCTTGAAAACGGATCGTTGTAGGAAGTTTCAATTCGAGAAGTTCTGCCCACTACACTTTTAATGGGGAAAACAAATTAGCTTCACTCGATTCTTAAAGATTTGAAATTGATTCACTTGATCTGTTCGTGTTATTCTTTGGATCTCATCACAACTTCTGATGATCTTCTAACCTGATTCGATCCTTCCGAATTAATCATCGTACAAATCTTCTCTGATACTCATGAAATCGTTTCTCTAGTGAACTTCCTTGAATTATCTCATGAAAAATTATTTTCGAGAACGAAGAATCATGGGAAATTGCCCAGAAACCTTGAGACGATTTTACAATTAAATTCGATTCTTGACTAGCTTTGTAATTGCATTGCAAGGTCTCCAAATTTCCATATCCATCTTGAAACGGTGGTTTTGATCCTCTCAAATATGTGGTTTATCTCGACTCTCTCAAATTTTCTAGATAACGTTCGAATTCGTTAGGTTCCACCATCAAACCATTATTCAATATGACAGGATCAAATACAAATATTTCGAGAATATCTATTTTCTGTGTGAACTTTTGGAAATTTTTTGGAATATCTTCGAATATTCTTTCAGAATTAGTTTCTCAGATTGAGAAGATTCATTTATTCTCATGGGAATATTATCGTATTTTCATAGGGAATATTCTGAAATCATCTCAAGTTCAGAATTATTATAGCGACTTTTTCAAGAATCCTATATTTCGATCCCATGATCGTGAATATGCTGAATTCCTCGATATCAATGTTTACAATGAAATTTACAATGACGATAATTTTTTCCTGGGTAGAGGAGAGATAGAATTCTCTGATAGAAGTTGCGGAGAAAAGATAATAAGGGGAAAATTGGAGTCTGTATTGAGAGGAATCACCTGTAGGATAATCACTCATTCAAATTTTCACTAATAACTTCCATTCTGTCGGAAACAGTTTGATTTGAAGTCAAAGAATCTTACGTTCCAATCGAAAAGTTCAGATTCACTATATAGTTGAATTTTCTATGAAATCGTTCGATTTTTGTACCAAAGAGCATATTTTGTGGAGAATAGTCGCAAGATTTCCGATTTCGCACATAAAATCAATAACGAACTGGACAGTTGTATTTCACAGAATCTCTGAATATATTTTTTACTCAACGACGCTTCTGACTATTACCTCGAACTGAACATTGTCATCTGAGTGAGGAATATATATGATAAGAGATTTACCCGAAATATTGTGAAGGATCAGGCATGTTTTCGAACTGAACTTCCTCGATTTTTCCTGCACTGACCTCTAAACTACTAGAAATGCATCAGATTTGAAGAATAGAGATCACTCTCAATCGTTTTCAGAACTAAACTTTCTGAGGAAAGGGAATAATTGATTTGCATAGCAGACATAATAATTCTTCAAAATGCTCCAAGCCTTCGTAGCATTTCGAACCTATGTTCTGGTAATTTTTCCGAATATAAATTATTGGAATATTTTCGAATTTGAATGAAATTTCACTACTCAAATTACAGAAATGTGTCAAACTGATGATGAATGAAAATTCACATTGTAGGTCACCTTGAATATGGATCAATTCGATTATAGGCAACTGAGGCGTGATCAAATATGATCAGAACAATCATATGTGGGTACTGTGACTTTTACAAAGCGCCTACAACACTTCGACAACGAGAGAAATCTGAGAAAAAACTCTCATTCAAGGTGAGGCTCCTAACCGTACTTCCGAAATGAGTTTTCGCATGCATATGATTGATGAGGGAAGAGAGAATGGGAACTTTTGGGAACGGTATCGTGCCGGTTCTATGAACCAATCTCACGCATAGCACCGGACTCTTTTTCACATTCTCATTCACGGAGTGTAATGTAATCGTACAAATCTTCGATCTCACGTTTCCAACGGATCTTGACGGTCCAGTACTCACAGAGTCCGCTTATCATGAAATTTGGTTGGTATCTGTCTGTATATCTGTATGTCTGTATGTCTGTATGTATGATTGCCGGAATGTTGTAGAAGCTCTGACTTTCAAAGCTCTCGTCAAATTGAGTCAGCCCCTGAAAAGCTCCTTGATGGTCCTAAAATTGAGGTCATGTTTGTTGACCAGATATTGACAACCGAAATTACAATTTTTGAAGAATTTCCATAATTTGACAAGGAATTCTTCGTCAAGTTCCAGAAAATATTTTCCAAATCCTTCGTAGATAAGAAGGAGTCTTGGAAATCCCCCTCATGAAATTCTTGAGTTTGATTGAAATTCAGAAAGTTTCGGAAATTTGCAGAAAGTAAAAGAAGAAATTTCCTGATGTATTGAGTAATTTTCATCCTAATTGACACTAGTTTTCCGACCGAATTTTATGAGAATTCAGGAAATTATAGGTTCTTGAAAATTTCCAAAAAATAGGAGTACCTTACATCTCACAT
>UWOG010232351.1:0-10124 GCA_900490065.1 Neuroterus quercusbaccarum
CACATGTGTATCAAAATTACTACACATGTATATTAAATTTCAGATGTGTATTTGGACTTTCCAATTTGGTGGTATCTTAAATTTAATATACATATCTGAAAAAAACTTCCAATACATGTGTATTGAATTTAATACATCAATTTTCAGCAGTATACGATTGAGACTTGAAAGAGAGCATTTGATAAAAAAAAGAATGATATTCTGGCTTGGAATAGGGAATTTATAGGGACAAGCATAATAATTTTCGTTTTATTTTTAGTTTGAAATAGCAAATTCCGTTGAAAATTCTAATGTTTACTTTAGAGTAGTACTTGACAACTAAAAATATTATAAGCATAACGACTCAATTTCAAGACGTCCCTACATTCCCGATTATCGTACTTTACTCGTAGGGTTAGACAGGTTCTCACGTAGAGCTTAATTTTAACAAAGAAGACATAAAAAACAGTGGCTCTCATGGCCTTCAGCGACAGTTTTCATGCTAACTGTGAAAATGTTGATCTCCCCACAAAGTCCTGTCTATCCCTTCTCGTGATGTGATATACTATTTAACTCTTTCACATTTATGCGTGAAGAATAACAACTGTCTAAAAAAAACTGGGAATTAGGAATCATCTATTATATAGACGCCCTGAATATGCACATGTCTGGTTACTTTGAAGCTGTGGCATTCCCAGAGTTAGCAATATAAGTTTTCTTAGGCTGTGCATTTCAGAAAGGAAATTTCAGATACTAGAATGTAAAAAGTTACACAAAGTCAAAAGGTAAAAGCTGTTTAACAATCGATTGAAGAGGATTACAGTTGAACCTTGTCTTATCTATTCTTATGAGCTGATCCGGGTTTGCGAATCGAAGGCTCGCCGCATAGAATGTCGCGAAGTTGGCTTTCTGAAGCGGACGGATTTTCCGACGTAGCTGGATTTCGATAAATCTTGATAAAGAGGCTTCAATCGCGGTTATTGATAGCTTGCCTTGATCTTCACAGTTAATCGAGAATTCGGCCTTGCTGCTGTCGATCTGCCGGAAAAGAAAAAGAGAGTAGAAAAAATAAAAAAGATTTAAACAGCGACTTCACTGTGACTTAACTGGAAATTTCTGACCATCAATTCAACATCGTTTTTTTTGTCTCTAAATGAATTGCAATGAGAGTTTGAGCTACAATTTTTCCTTTTTTCATGTCTGCAAGTGAAATTAATAATTTCAATATATAACATGTCATCAAAATTCACGAATTATAATAAATATTGAAATAAGTACATCGGCTTTGAGTAATATGTCACTTCTATTTTGATACAAGGTTTTATCTCAGGAGGAATTAAAATCAAATTCATGAAATGATAAGGCAATGAGTGATTTTATATCGAGGTCCATTGTTCTTGAAAGACATTTTTTAATTTTAGTCTTCTATTTCTGAAAATCATCTATTTCAGAGATGCTTGCAATTGTAAATTTGACTAAAAGCATTCATCTTCTTCATTGTAAAACTTAATTCTTTCAGAATTTTAAAATGTTCGTTGACACAATAGGAACTCCATAAAGATTAAGAATTTAAGTTCTACCTGTTTGAAGATTCACAATTTTGAATTCGATCACTAACGAGTCAAATGAAAAATCTTGAATTTGGATGATTTTGAAAATGAAATGTCAAGTTTTCAATTCTCAATCTTCCAAATTGTATGAATTTCGAAAGTGAATAATCACAATTATTGAATTCCCAGTTTTCAATGTTCTGAATTAAAATCTTTAATATTCCGAAAGATTAACAATTTAACATTATAGAATTTTGAAAGTTAACAGGGACAACTGTTGGAATTTGAAACGCATGATTCGTGTTGATTTTAAAACTTCTAAAGCTAGTTTCCAATTTGAAATCTTGCAAGTTTGAAAAATTTGAATTTACGCAATTAAAATAGAACCATCTTCAACTGTTAAACTTAGTATTTTGATAAATTTTATTTGTATTTCTTTATAAATTAAACGTTTATTGATTTGAAAGATTTTCGATATTCTCGAAATGTATAAGTACTAATTCATGAATTATTTTAAATTGTTAAACTTGAAACTCGCATAATTTAAAATTATCAGTTCTGAAAATTAGAAACTCATGAATTCAAAGATTAACAATTTACATTTATATCAGTTTTCAAACTTAAAATGTAAAGTTTTTGGATTTGGAGAATGAAGTGATGCAAATTTTTACAATTTTTGATATCTATTTTTTAAGGGTATGTAATTTTGATCGATTTGTTTTTGGTATCGTTCATCTTTGACGTTTGCCATAGAAAATTCTTCAATTCTGACGATTTGCAACACAAATTCTTCAATTTTTATCACTTGGAATTGAAGAATCTTCAATATCTGATATGTATGATAGAAAACGATGCAATTCCGAATATATTTTTGTGTAATAGGTAAACTTTCAATATATGCAATAGAAATTCATTCAATTTCACACATTTTAAATTACATATGCTTTAATTATTAAAATTGGAAATGACAGCGTTGATTTAATTTCCTGAAATTCATATGGTCTTTACGTATATGTAAATATGTAACCATGTATAACAAAAAATAACTTTGCAGGAACTCTAAATCACTCGTATTAGCGACTGTGCAGTTTCTAGTTTCTTAAAGTAACTATACCTGTAAAATTCCTTTTTCCTTAGGAATTTCCCCTACACTGCGTCTGATTTTCTTAATAATCTGAAATAAGTTCAATAATTTCGAGATATTTACTATTTTGATAAGGTAATAAGATGTGATGATAAGATTCAACACTTAAATTATTAGGAGTTCGCCCCTTACACTATTGTTCAACGCGTACGTTTTGCTAAGAGTCTCTCGCCAGAACCCCCTCGGACTCTGGTGTGTATTGATGGTAGTGCTAGTGTGGTGGCTCGCACGGTCACCTGGGCGGCGTACAGTGGGTTAAATTCAAATAATTGGTGACAAAATCGTGTAACCCCAGACAGATGAGAGATAGACACAAAAACCAGAGACCATTTGAAAGAGTGACAAATTCTTCATGTAGGAGAAACAGATTAGAAGTAAAATAATAAGTATTCACTTGTAAAGTACCCCCTTAAAATTCAATTTTTCTGGAAAAAAATCGTTTAACCCTTAAAGTGCACTGTGGGTCTGTGAGACCCGAGATTTTTTTCTAACTCTCTTTGCCCGATGAAGAACTATGAAAATTGAACTTGTGACGACATCTAGCATAATTTTATGATACCCTACTTCACTTGGAGTACAGTCCTTAGCCACCGAAGCGTCAGTGTGCAAGTGGAATTCGTCCGATTTTCGGGTCAAATTGACTCGAGTGTGCACTTTGTGATTGTGGTGGATATTTTTTTTGAATTTTGTTGTTGTGCTCTCGAACGTTTATTATATACACTGAAATGTAAGTGTACCATCGTGTCAAGTCCGTACATTTGATCAAAATCGTTCTTTACTTTATCCCTAGAATCCTTCACTTTAATTGTCGGAATAAATACCTTTTTTGAAATGAACTCTATTGCACTACTTTTTTTCTAGAACTACAATATTTCAAAAGTATCAGGCTAAATCTGCAGCCAAAAATATTGAGGCCTGCTTGAGGTATGAATTTTTTTAGTAAAAACCGTCATTTTTTGCATTTTTGTGCTTTCAGGAATTTTTTTTCATATTGAATTTTTTTTCATGCTTCTTACTCACAGTATATGATAAAACAATGTTTTTTAGATATACTGGTTAACTGAAAGTTTAAAATGTGCAATAGCTTCCTTTCAGAAAGTATTTCTTATAACTTGGGTCTAATTGACCCGTGTGTGCACTTTACGGTCGGATGGGATATGTATGCACTTTAAGGGTTAATGGCCTGTATTTGACTGATTTAAGTATTTTATTTAATACTTCACAGACGAACCATGTAATTCCCCTTAAATTCAAATGAAAATGTATCGAAATGAATAAAATTCATGAATGATTATTTAAAATCAGCGATTCAATCTCTAGAAACCAATTCTAACGTAATACAAGCAAGCTAACAAATTCTAATCCTGGAATTAGCAAGTTTGATCGACTTATTTTAGTTAAATAAATAGTATCTTTCATAAAATAAGTGATTCAAGTGATTAATTGAGGAGTAACAAATAATTAATTGTGTAATTACAAAATAAATAATTTTATTTATTTTTTATCTGATGGCTGAATATCTAGGCTAATCAAATCAATACCAATATTTCTTAATATTAGTAAAGAAACAATAAAACTGTATTGCAGATATTAAGTAACAATAAAAAAAACGTTAAAAATTAAAAAAAAAAACATATTTACATTTTATTGAACAGTTATGAATGAATCAATTTTAATCAGATTAAATTATTTTCATTTGAATTTAAGGGGAATTACATGGTTTTGGTATGTCATTAATTCTTTCCTCTCCGGAAAGAAAAAAAAATGTTGTAAAACTGTTCGGGGGATTGTTTTCTACATTTCATGAGCTACAAAAATTGTCTGTGGAGTATTAAATAAAATACTTGAATCGGTCGAATACAGAACATCAAACGTTTTTTTCCAAAAAATTGAATTTTAAGGGGATATTTCACAAGTAAATACTTATTATTTTACTTCTTTTCTATTTTTCCTACATGAAAAATTGCTCACTCTTTCATATGGTCTTTGGTTTTTGTGTCTATCTCTTACCTGTCTGGAGTCACACGATTTTGTCACAAATTTTTTGACTTTAGCCCACTGTGCGGCGTCGGGCTTTCTCTTCACAATCCAGTATCGACTTTCGTGTCCCATACTTTCAAATCTGATAAGTAATCCTATACAAGTGTCACGTATTATGTTAGTTTCGGAAATGACGAGGTCGATAACATATATCTTCAGTGTTGGCGAGATTAATCGTCTAGAGATCGATGATGGTCGCAGCATCCGGACCTACATTTGGGCTCATTTTCTACAACTATATAAATATTCGTCTGTATATTCAAAGCGACGTGCGCAAATTGACTCGCGGTTGGAACTGTGATTATGATTGAATCAGGTTATAATGCAAATGAATTAGTAGGATATAAACTAGTCTATATGAATATAGTTTGATTTTCACTTCTGTGAATCATTATTTTTATATGATTTACTTTCAAGTGATCATGCGTTGTTTCCTCACTACCCTGGACCAGTCCATCATTGATTCATTACAAAAGTGGAAACAGCTTCATTGTGGACCAAGTGAATGAATGAATTGTAACATTATCATATGTCGTTTATTGATTTAACAGAAGATGATCATGCTTCTGCAGGATTCATCAACTTTAATTCCGTGACATTTTGAATAAGTGAATTTTAAACAATCTCAGCGATGGGAATGACACGGTATTTGATTTCCAGGAGCGTTACCCTTCTAGCTCCACCGTAAACCGTAAACTCTGACTGATCCTTCCAAAATCTTAAGGTTTGATGACTGCAAGTTCCGATCGAGACAGACATGAGGCGTGAGATCTCGGAATGAAATCGAATTCCATCAGGAGTTTGAACTAGAACTAGACGGAAGTCGCTCAGTACTGAATTCGCCATAGGGGGTCGTTGAGCGCCCGAGTCCCAAAGCTTGACTTTTCGCTATCCTTGGATCCTAACAATGCAGGCCCCTACGAGGATCGTTTCATCAGAAATGCCGCGTAAGCTTCCGCGGTTGGCAATAATGCCGACAGCTCGTTACAACGTTGATAAAGCGTCCGAGCCAGGTCCTGATGTTGCCACTGGCGTCTACTTCTGGTTACAGAGACGAATCACTAACAGTGTTGAGAGAAATTTCACACCTTGTCTGTAAAGTTTGCAACACAAATCCGAAGATCAAGTATTGTCTTGCTCAATTTAATATCAAATCTCTATCGACTTTTATGTTTTCGGTAATTAATTTGTAAATCAGGTTAACACACCCCAATACAATTTAATTTTTATTTTAAGAGTGCAGGATTTTTCAAGATGTTAACAACTGGCAAGAATATGCACGCGAAAAATAAATTTTTTTTTTTTTAATCTTGAACTGATTAGATATTTGTGGATATAATATAAGTCATAACTAAACAGAGTTTCATCAATTTCCGAAATATTCAGGATTTGAATGTATGATTATTCAAGCTAATTATAAAAAAGTGCTTCAATTTTTGAAGTCAGAGTGGAATAGAAATATTCAATAAACACTGTGGAATAATTCAATGACAGGCGAAAAAGCTAGAAATTGTACATTTTCACTGAATTCATAGAGTGACTCATTTCCAGCTATTTTATCAGTGAAATCTCATTCATTCAGAGAGGTTCTTCTACTGGTTCGTTACTCGAAAACTGCTAGGATTGGAATTCATCACTGATCCCCACTCTCCATGTAAAAAGTGTAACTGATTGAAGTGGAAAGAGTGCATTCTGATCCAATAATTATTGTCTTCTTCTCTGGATGAATGATTCATTTTTTGCTTTTCCTCAGTAATCGGTCTCGAGCTATTCAGTCAGTGTATTCATACTGATAAATTGAATAATTTTCCCAGTATCTCAAAATTAAAATTTCGAGATTGTAATTATTGTATTGCCTTAGCTGATAAAGTTTGACATAATTAAATGCAACTGATCAATTCACTGATAATCAATTAAGTGGAAATATCATTGGAGACATATATTGAATTCCAATTATTTGCTCATTAATTGTGGTCATCGAAGTGAAATATCGACCAATAGGTTGGTAAAATATCCATAACAGTGGGTTCAATTAAACCTTATATCAATCAAGTAAATATGAGTGATTCTACGTCCAGCTCAAGAGATGAGCATCACAATTTTTTGCGAAAAAATACGATAATTCCAATTTTTATGACAATTAAAAAATATTGTAGAATTATAATTTCGATGTAGAAAATTATTTCGCACATTGATATTGATTCAGATCCAAAAATGTATTATGGAATTGAAGAAAAACAAATAGCAAAGAAAGAGACAATGACGCAATAATCATATCGTTTCCAGAACCAATTTCCAGAAAGCATAACGAATGCTTGGCACAAAATGCCTTGTAATTCATTACGCAATACTCAATTGCGTTTCAGAATTTTATTAAAATTTTTAATCTTCCCCCACCGACAATCAAATGTTTTTTAATCAATATAAGATTTCGGAGATAATTTTTTCTTTGATAATCAACTTTCCGAGAAAACGCCTATTTTTTGCAACAAGGATGACCATCTGGGTCAATCTGACTCAATACTTTTGTTCTATCGTTCACCTTTCCGCAATGGCTGTATCAATTATGTTAACAAAATTCTAAGGTATACCTAGGAGTCGATAGACATGATTTATGCAAAGTTTAACTGTTTTTGATGTCTGAAATCAGGTTCGAAAAATTCCCGGAACATATTTATTTCAATCAGATTTCATAAATAAATTTTCTATCAAAATTTCGTTGATACTTCAAGCTGAAAATTTCAATGGAAACTCCTAAAGTATTGTAGAATATGAAAAAAATGGTACTGCACTGTACCTTCCCAAAAAAAATGTTTTTTCCAAATTTGAAGTTGGTCATGAAATTTCATTTCATGACTGGCCGTTCTGCAGGCTATATGAAGCGTTTAAAACTGTGGTTGTGACCTCGGAATATATTATCAGGGCATAAAAGACCACCCATTATTCAGATATCTTCGGTAATTTCTCAATCAAATATTTTTTTCCGTCGAATTTACCCAGTATGTTTTTTGAAGGTTAAATATTTTTCACCCATTAGTATCTACGTGAAGACGATAGTTATCGCCTGTCCGATTACACAATAGAATATAATTAACAAGCACCTTTGAATAAAATAGTCAAATTTCCCATGTGGGGTTTACAGAGACGTTTCTAGTTGTATGCGCAGAATTACCCATTATGCAGTTTAATTTTACGAACAATATTTTTTTTTTAGTTCCAACATTATCTCAAACCATCTCTAAATTATTAAATACTCAAAACTTTGCATTGAAGCGTACAAATTACTCGTTTGGAGTTATGACAAATGAGTGTGTGAAAATCGTTTTAAATTAATCTGACGAATTTTTATGAGCATCATAGCGTTAAATCCCTCTACAGACTAAAAGGTGGAATATGCATTTATACACGAGAAAATAGAGCAGAGATTCTAATTAATCATGAATGAATTTTTTTTTTCAACGTGAAAGAGGGTCGATCCAGCCGTTACCGGGTTCTAAATTTTCCCGCTTTCACCGCATATCCTGCGAGCAAGAGCGGAACTATGAAACAATGTGAGAAAGCGATGAATTCGCCGTACACTGCCGGCGACATTTCTTGCAAATAGTGTGCCGAAAACACTCTGGAGGTGTTGCTTCTTGCGAATTCTTTCCCAGCCACGACGAAGATTGGGAGCAGCGGCATCAACAAAGCCAGCAGTTTCCGTAGTCTTGCACTCCGTCTTCGTACGCGTAATTTCACCTGTAAGCCTGTTAATTATTCGCGAAAACACGTGGTTTTACTGGAAGCAATGTTTTCCCTGACACGCTAATATATATATATATTAAACTGTCGAAAATTGTCGGTATGACTCGAATGAGTGCTTTCAAAAATCACTGCTGACTTTGAAACATGATTACTCGTTCAGAATTAGAGATATTTCTACCATGTGAAGAGAATATCCCACGCATGAAAGTTCGAAAGAAAGTATGAGAATATTTTCAATACTGTACCTCGACTTCAATTTTCGGCATGGCCCAGGAAAGTTGTAGCAAGAATCTGGAATTTTCACCACACAGTCTTTGAAGCCTTGTACTTATGGGGGGTCGTCTGGCGTAGAGAACGAAAAATTTCGATTTCTTCGATCGCTCTGTCGCTAATGTTGGTCCTCGAAAATAGCATTTTGGAGTCTTCGTGACATTCTCAAACTTCTTCTATGCTATAGACCAGGGCTCACCACTTTCAGCAGGTGTTGAATGTCGCGACAATTGTTCAACTGTCAGAAATTTTGTATGTAATTTTTTTCCTTAGTTTCCAGATATCATGAGAAGGCTCACGATCACAAATATTCAATAGGATCACGCATTTGATTTAATAGCAATACGTATATTACAGTTTTTCAGCACAAATATGTATAAGTTGTAGTGACGATATTTCATTTGGTGCATTTTGTACTCTCCATATTTGAAGTACACGTGTAAGATTATGTATGTACTTGTTATTTTCTGAACTACGATAGTATGTTTATATCAATGAGACTATTTATATCAATGTGAAACTTAAAAAATATCTTAGGGTTCCCAAAATATCACAAAAAATGTCCAAGCGTTTCAATGTCCAGTTTCCGTGAGCTATCACCGCTGTCGGTCAACTGAAACTCTACGCAGACACGCTTGGTTATATCTCGAAGACCTGTCAAGATTCTTAGAGTTTTATTTGTTCGAATTGAATTTTAGACTTGAGATACTATGTCATATGAACTTTAGATTCTCTCTATAACTTCCCGAGGATATACTCGAAATTGAAGTCAAGGTTGTGTACATATCCTAGAAAAAAATTACAGGCATTTTCCGTACAGTAGTAAATCCTAAGATTTTAGGAGCCCGCTAGGTATGTACTTCAATGAAAGTTTTCAGGATTGTAGGAAATTTCATAAGATTTAGTTTTATTTCTTGGGATTTAGGATTGAATAATTAATTTTTTACATTTCCCATTAATTTCCCTAAGTTTACTGGAACTGTCCCTGGAAATCATGAATTCTCTAAAATTCACCTGGAGTATATGTGTATGTATGTGTAATACAGGTACTGGATTTGGAAATTGATGACGGAAAATTGTGGGCGTTATAATCTATAATATCGTATCAATATATTGTCTTCGCGGTTTCCATCGTTGCATTGTTTTACGGTTGAAATGCGACGCGAGACACATTTGTCAGGCAATCTGTCTTCTCTTCCTCTTATACATAAATATATAGTACATACTACTGATGAGGTCGATATAGTGAGGGTATTTTCGAGATTGTTGGTAGCAAATATTCCATGATTTATGTCAGGGTGATGATGGATCAAGATGCTGAATGCAAATGTGAACTGATTGTGCAACTTCAATTGTGATGTCGGATGCGCGCCTGGCCGAAATTCATTTGACTGATT
>UWOG010232687.1:3532-16107 GCA_900490065.1 Neuroterus quercusbaccarum
AAGGACCTCTTTTGGTGACCTGCTCATTCGGCGTCACTTGGGATGGTAACACCGCAACGGAACTCAGTAAACCATATCCTAAACATCGATATTGATGGAGCTGTGTTGGATTCAAAGTTATCACGCAAGAAAATCGAAAAGTCAATGACTCATCAAACAGCCCTTGCATATTGATTGAATCGAGATGTTGATGCATGAAAATGAGAAATGAATTCCTTGGATTCGAAAGATTGTTTTCATGACCGCTGAGTGAACGTTTGATTTATTATTGGAAACTTTCCTGATATTATGAAAATTTAACTTCAACATAAAAGTCTCGCAGTTCGGTGTTGTTCGTGAAGAATCATCGATGAAGAATTTGAGGAATTTCTCGGAAATTTCTTACTCTTCCTCTCAATTAAAACTTCAAGAACAGACCTTCTCCCGTGTATCATTAGGAATACTATATTTTCGCAAGAGGAAATTCTAATATCGAGAAACATTCCTTCCAAAATTATTCCCTCATACAGATATCTCAGAATTGTTTTATTGTCTAGTATATATTGAATCCTCCTCTTCAGGTATGTAAGATTTCCAATTTTTTTCCAAATTGTATCGCTTGAACAGAGATTCTGGGAAATTCAGTACATTTTCTTCCTCATCAGAGAAGCAATAAATCGAGATCCGGAATTATTGTTTAAGAGAATTTCAAGCTTTTCCTAAGATTCAATTTTCTCAGTGAAGAAGAAATAATTCATTACTTGAAGCTCCTCTCAATGAATGAATGTTCACGAAGGGAACATGAACATTCCAAATCGCAGAACAAAAAAAAAGAATTTTTCATTCCAAAAATCAATTTCCCATTGATGAGAGTAGTTTCCCACGAGAGACATGAATTTCATACCACAAAGTAACATTTGTAACTGGAAAATATGAACCTTTATTCGAGGGAATCTGAGTTACGTTCTTATCCGGAAAAAATCGTTTCGAAAAAATTATATTTCAATAATTATCTACTCTTCAACTAAATCGATGATCCTCAACTGGGAAAATAATTCTTCAATGAAGAGAGTAAATTTTTTGTGGTCAAATTTCTAACCTGGAAAGGAGAACGTAACTACTTTCCGAGAGAAAAAAAAACTAATTTTTGACATGAAAGTACCAGTTTGACTTGGAGGGATGAATTATTCATCTGACCAGATTAGTCCTTGACAATGAGTTATAAATTTCGAACAAAGAAATACCATTGTACAAAAACAATTCTTGACAGAGGATAACTCCTAACTCAGATACTTTTGGTTTTAGCGAATGAAGATAGGTCTTCGAGGAAAAATTGAGTGAAGAAACAATAATTTCTTGATCATGGAATCATATTTCTGAAGAAAGAAAAATGTTACAGTCCGAATGGGAAGAAATTCATGCTTCTTCTAAGGAAAACTCCATTCCACTCACATTTTTTTAATTATAAAATTATGAACATCGAACGAACCCCAGCTCTAGAAATCCATTCAATTCACTGGCAAATTTTGGTTTTAGTACGGAATTATTCATGTGGTCAAATATTTATTCGAGTTTTGACAAATCCAAACTTTTTTCAGAAGAATAGTTCCTTCGTTCTTGAGAATCATTGCACTCATAAAAATTTGTCTGTTCCGATACAAAACTTGATTTTCTTCAATCGAAGCTCATATTTTCGTCTCCTCGATTCTTCTTTGCTCAATGGAACCAGCTTAAGATCTGATTCTACCGTCACTTCCCCGAATAAGACCACGTGATCGCTCTGAAAAAAACAATGATTTTTCAAATTCAATCATATAGATCTATGTCGATAGAGTGGAGCTTCCGCCGTCCCACAAGAATGCAGGATATTTTGTTGATTGAAAATTGGTGTATCATTCCTCCATAAATAGAAAATTCATTGCTGATTCATGTTACTTTTGATTTGAATTTCATTGTTTTACAGTCCACTATTTTTCGAAAACAGGAACTGCTAGAGTGGTAAACGAGAAATGTTCTTGTGCATCCGTTGATCCATGAAAACCTGGGGATGAGGTGAACAGAATCGAAACCAGAAGTGTACGCGGCCAATAATAGAACGGATAGATTTGCGTGCTCTTTCGACGCTTATTATGAGAATCTCATTTTGAACGTAACAAATGAACGAATTAACTAATAGTTACAAAACTGAAACAGTGCAATCTACAATCTCATTAGAATGAGTTATCCAAATTTGAAGTGAATCGATCGCGTGGCTTCGGAGGAGATACGTGCGGAAAATCAGCCAGAAACGTTTCGAAGTCGTGGAAAAGGGCTTCGTTTCGATTAGCCTCAATCTTGTTCTTTCTCAAAATATGTGGGAGAAATCTCTGTTCACCAAAAACCATAAACGCAATATATGAACACTTTTGAAAACCTTTGGAATTTCAAAATACTTCTGAACGCCCATTTAATGAAAACGTTAAGCTAAATCTCGAAAATGGCATTTTGATTCGGGAATTGGAATCATAGATAATGAAGAATGAAATCCTCGAATTGGAGAATTTCACGGAATTCATGAAATTCAAAGGATTCAAGAGCTCCATGGAATTAACCCATTCCATGAAATTCATGGTTATTAAGGAATTCATGAATTTCTTGAATTCACGAAATTCATGAAGTGTAAGAAATTCACTCAATATCTGAATTTCACTAAGTTCACGAAAATTCATCGCATTCGAGGAAGTTACAAAATTCATATAATTCAAGGGTTTTGAGGAATGCTCGGTAATAACAGCATTCACGCAATTGATCGTGAATTTCATGGGTCCCAGAAATTCCTTGGATTTTATGCATTTGTTGAATTCCGTGAATTGTTCTGATATAATCAATTTCTCAAATTCATCGGATCTCAAGGATTCCATGAACCCCTCTATTTTCTGAAACTCTTTGAATTCTGTGAAATTCAAAGCTCCCTGGAATTGCATGACATCCGTCTTTTTCTCGTGAACACGAATTCCATGAAATTAATCTATTCCTTGAATTTTGTGTTATTTGCAGAATAAGGGAATAACGGAGTTGAATAAGAAAACACCAATAATGATCAGTGAATATCGGATTCACCGAATATTTGGAATTGAAAGAATTGATATAATTCGCAAAATTCACGAAGTGAAAGGAGTGAATGGGATCCCTGAAATTCGCCCAATTCATGAAAATTCACGGGATTCGAAACAAACACAGGATTCATTGAATTCAAGGATTCCCAGGAATTCTTGGAAACAGCAGCATTCGCGCATTTCATCAAATTATGAGAATCGAACAAATATATATCAAATTCATGGAATTGAATGCCTCCAACGGATGGAAAGAGTTGGAATAGATTATGAAATTACAAGAAATGAACAAAATCCAAAGAATTCACAAAATGCAAATAATTTGAGGAACTCGTGAAAGTTCGTGAATTATATGCATTCCGTTCATTCCGTGATTCTATTACATTGCATGCATTCCTCCAATCTGATAATTTCATGGAAACTCAAAAATTTGATGAATTTCTAGAATTCCGTAGATAGCATGAATTCCTCAAACTTCTGGGATTCCTCGAATTCGTCGATTAGCGTGATTTGTTCGAATGCAATCGATTCTTCATTTTCATTTGATTCGAAGAATTCCGTGATTCACGAATTGGATTCTAGGGGTCATTAGAATTCCTTTCATTCCTCGAATTTCACAATTTATGTGAATTCTAAGAATTTCGTGAATTTCAATTGAATATCCGGCTCTGTCAGGAGATGTGTTCTTTGGCCTGGAAAAATTTTGCCATTTAATACCTAATGGGTGCTGTTTTGATTGTACAGTGATCCTTAAAATCAGGTTAAAGATACTCTCAGGTCTTCATGAACAGAAATTATAGAAATTTGGATAATTGATAGTGAAATCTTATTAGATCAATACTCGATTCGATCTGTTTATTTTCACGAGATTTATCTCCTTTAAGGCCGGATGGACGGACAAACAGAGACCATTACCGAAATTTGATCTCCATATTCAGGGGTTTCGGAACGTGGAAAAATGAATGTTCGGAAGGAATTATCTTCTAACGGAAAATGACACACCGGAAAAGTCCATCAAATTTGAAACAAATCATTTTTAACAATTAGTTGAATCTCTAACGAGAAAAGATCAATTTCTAGCAGAGTAGAATAATTTTTCCTTCAAAGTAGAAACTTCAGGAATAATGATTCAGCATTATTCACGAAGAAGGATTCGATTTATAATTCAAGTGATCAATTCTCAACAAAAATGATATAATCGGATTTTGCACAAAAATATGTCCCTTATCAACTACAAAAGGAATTTCCACAAAATGATTAAACCCTCATCAGAGAAAAAATGAGCAAATTTTGAGTGATCATTAAGATTTTCGCAATCACAATCATTTCTGGTAAATTGGCAATTTTTGGTAATTTCCGAAAATTCACGAAATTCCTGGCATTTCTCGTTACTCTTGAAATGTTGGTCATTTTTTATCATTTTTGAAACCTTGGTAACTTCTGGTTATTCCCGAAATTCTCCTTATTCCTGGCAATTTTTGAACAATTGATGTCTTTCGGTCATTTCTGAAATTTCCGTAATTTTTGGTCATTCTAGAATTCCTGGTAACTTTCAAAATTTCAATGATTCTTGATAATTTTTGGGATTTCGCATATGTCTGGTTATGATGACAATGATTGTTCAAACTCTATTCAGATATTGTAAATCATACCATTAATAAGGTTACTAGAAATTTGCATTTTCTATTGAACATTGGATTTGTGGTCTACTATTCTAATCAACCAAGAGGAGAATGATGTAAACTTGACGAAAATTAATATTGGAACATCCTTCATTATTTGAGACTACCTTCCTATATACTATTATCGGATGCTGCGATTTTTCCTCAAGTGTTTAACTTCGCTCCGGCTTCTGATTTATGGATAAGGGATGAGAAATAGATAAGCAATAAAGGAAATGATTCCTCGATGGATCTGTTTCTTCTCATGAATATTATTTTCGGAGAACGAGAAGATATTAAATGCCTTTTTTTCATCCCTTTGGCTTCTAGACTTCATATTTCTGTCTGACCATTCTGCTCAAAGTTCTTTTCTCCATAAAAAATGATGTTGCGAACAGAAAATAAATTCCGAATATCAAGTTATGGAATCTGAGATGAAATGCACTTAATATCAGAGGATGACTTGAAAATCTCGAGAAATTGGATTTCCAAAACTGTTCATCGCTTGACGAATACGAAATATTCAAAATAGAGAGTTCTCTGGATTTTGGAATCAGCAAAATGGAAAAAATTACTGATATAGAAACTCTGGACAGCTTGTAATGCGAAGAAACATTGGAATGAGAAGAATCGAAAGATTCATTCAGGAAATATGTTCTATATAAGAGAAAAGGCACAAAAAAATTCTTGTAATTTCTTATCACAATGAATATAGGATTAGTTATCAAAGATTGAATTCTCCGACCTGAGAGATGTAAATTTCCAAATGGGCGGGAAGCAATATTAAAGGAAGCATTATTGATTTTCCTGAATAGCTTTCCGAGAGACACAACTTTGCTCCTACACTGAACGAAAGGCCAACTTCCGTAGAAATTGGCTCCTGGCATTAATAAATAAATTTTCTCTACTCGTATTCTCCAAGTGAGGAATACATTCTTC
Source organism: Neuroterus quercusbaccarum (assembly GCA_900490065.1). NCBI lineage: Eukaryota > Metazoa > Arthropoda > Insecta > Hymenoptera > Cynipidae > Neuroterus > Neuroterus quercusbaccarum. The sequence continues at coordinate 9,204 of UWOG010232687.1, forward strand.
CAATTAGATATGTGAAACCATTCTATGCTCGTACGCCAATTCATTTATCTGATTTTTCTAAGAGGAGAATTGGTGACAGTCGATGATTGGTATATTGCACCCAGGAAAATGAAGAAAAATTTTCCGGTTTGATTCAGATTTTCTATTATCCCTTTCAGGAAATTAGGCTAGCACTTGCCACTATTCAATATCTCTAATCGAGAAATCTAGTTACACCATGGTTCGCAAAATAATGTAGTTGCTTGAATTCATGCTTATGAGTGAAAACTTGAACTATTTTATCTATTACTCATCCATCTTGTTCAAAATTCAATTTGCATTATAAAATTGATTCTCTCAGTATATATTCAAGCATTCTACATTGTTTCAAAAATCGTGATGAAATTTTGATTTCTCTCCAATGGCTCGAGAATGATCGAAATAAGCTCCGCTGAAGATAAATTTGTTAACAATGATTCTCATATTCTTCAGCGATTCCAAAACGACTGAACACAAAGAAAAATTATTGATAATATGCTCAGTAGGTTTGAGATACACATGAACAAAATTTTTCGATTCTTTCAAGGTTCATGAATAAGCAAAAATCAAGAAGAGCGAATGCTTCTCCTCTTGCTCTCTTTCATTCCTCTCATGTGATACAATTTAGAAAATAATCTCATTGGAGAATAATTTCCTCTTTGAAGTTTGAACCGTTCTACATGTTGGGAGAAATGACAAAAAAAAAGTTAAGATATATGAGTCATACGCAATCAATATCACAAGAAGCCAGCAATTCGTGCTTCAACTAAATAAATAGGATGTGTTTATTCGGAGGTATCTTCTTCGTGAATTTTATTCAAACAAATTCATGCGTGACGAAAGTCGACTTTTGAATTCTGCGGAAAGGTTGAGAGATTACTTACGAATCGACACTTTAGCAGGAAATAATGTAGAACACTCGGAATGAAGAAGCAATAAGAATTTTGAAAAGTCTGCTTCTGCTCCGACTCCTATCTCACTCATTAGGCTGAGTAGAAACTTGTGTAGTTGGGAACGAGACATGCAGCTTCAGAATGTATATTGCCAAACTCTTCCTCGTGGAAGAGACATGCACTAGAAGTAGATCTCTCAACATTGACTTCTGGTGAAATTGCAATTGGAAGGGATAATTTGGAATTGAGCAGGTATTGGTTACAGCTGGTCTTCCCAGAATGGGAAAAACGAATCTCGTATGGTTCTTCGCTCTCATCGGCCATGTATGTTCCGAGACGAAGCTGCTCATGTTCGATCTTGTCCTGCTAGCTTAGAAATTCCGGTTGGTGCAGCCTGGTATCGTGGTTTAACGGCGAAACGCATATTGGGTACAGTATGGTCCATCATAGTAGCTGACATGATATGGCCATGCCAGTTAACCGTTCTCTCTATAGTGATTCACTGATATTCTGGAACATGCTAACAGAATACCTAAAGTTTGCATCATTGTGTTGATCCTACGAGCAGCACTTCTGCGGTCTTGTTCACAGATGACAGATATTAGTTTCCTAATGACCTCATATCGAACACTGCAATTCAGCTTGTCATCCGGCATCCCATTACATCGCCATTTCATGCGCGAGCTCATTTGGTAGCGCCGGTATATAGAGTGGTAGGAACGAAAGTGAATTCCTCTATTGGAGCAACTATTCAGATCAAAATTAGAGTATCCCCAATGTTCAATTCGTTTACATCATTGCTATAGATATTTCGAGACGTGTGAAGAGAGAGCTGTAGAATTCCAATATGAAGCAATAGCTGGATAGTTCTCTAGATAGACAGGTAGAGGCAATTCAAGGAGTTGCACCGTCAGCATCATCTATTACCTCCTTCCTTTGAGCACTAATGCACGAATTAAGTAGAGGGTAACAAAATTCTGACAACCGTCGATGAACGAGCTGTACCGGAGAATGCAACCTCCTCCCCTTAAACGACAGAGTCTGCGAGTTGAAGATTCTCCATTGGAAGAATAACAACTTGGCTTCAACTCTGAACAGCAAAAGTTGGGAGCTTAGCCGAAGAAGTGACAATTCCTCCCGAAAGGACTCATCTTGCTCTTCGCTCCTACATTTCATAATAAATCAGAGATATCCGCCACAAAAGGCTTGAGACACATTGAAGCAGAACCGGAGGTGGAAGCGTTCTAAGTGAAAAAGTATGGGAGGATTCTCCCATCATCATAAATGGTAGGAAGATTAGAGAAAGGTCCAATGGAGCCACGGCTAAATTCAGACTACCTGTTTAACCTGCGGTCGCTGTTCAGGTCCACCACTCATCAGACCAAGAAGAGAAATGATTTCCTCAAGGTTGAAGTGAACTCCACTACTCTGATTATTACCTTGAAGGGCGCCAGTTCTTCGGGGTGACTCGTTCTTCTCCTAGATGTGGATATATTAGGCCAAGTGGCATTGGAAGATTTTTCATACATTGGATGGTAGCTGGATATTGTAGCGGTCTCAATCAAACCACAGATTAGTATCCATCACAACTTGAGCTGTTTGTCCTTGAAGAGTTGACCGAGAGGATGAAATGTGGTTTTCCGGACTATCATGAGTGGTACTGACCTCAGGAGCGCTTCATTGTATCAGTCGCTTAACTCACTCTCTATGCAAAATCTGAATTATTTGAAGTTTCAAGTGGAGAGGAGAAATAACGTCGCCTGAACAACGGGTCCTCCGCATAAAAATCCAATACCCAGAGTAATATCAGGAGAGAATTCAGATTCCTCTGGGAATGGCTCAACTCCAATCACTTGTAGAAACCTTGTCCCTAAGTAGACAAGACTTGCAGGATGTTCCTCGACCTCTCCTTCTCTCTGCGTATACTGCAGAAGACATGCTATTTAGGTTGAAAAGACTTAGTGCTCCAGGGAAAAATGGAAATCGTGTTACGCAGAAATTGATTGGAGTGGGAAAAAACTCTCCTTAAGTGGTTAGGAATCCCCTGGTGCTGTTGAAGGATGAAGAGGATTCCTTCCCAACAATTTAGGAAATACATCAGGAACCAATTCCTCCTTTCAAATATGAACCCTATCCCATTCCAGAAGATTTCATAACGATAGATGATATGAATTCATACTTCATTACCAGAATGAACTCTCTAGATGTGGAATATTGAATAAGGTATCAAACAAGCATGATACAACTTGATATTCTCTCATTGTAAGATGAGGAAAGTGAGAAAAAAAACTAAATAGAGTGACAACGTGTGGCCAGGTTGGAGATTACATCAGGATGATGTTTTTGTTCAACTTGGTGGCAAAAAACCTTCATGTCACAATCTTGAATCTATATTTTTGGTGATTGCAATGATTGTACTGATTATTATTGTCATTTCAACAAGTTTATGATATATATTGTCTCTTGCACAATAATAGTAATCATTGTTATTGTGATAATGATGATGATCCAATTCCTTTCCAAAATGATGAAGATGTGGAACTCCCAGAAGAGGGCTCATTTAATATGATTGCCAATGTAAAATGATTTGTAAACCTCCCGGAAATTTTTCAATTCGTGACTGTTATTATTCATAAATTTTACAATTCCAGTATTCCCCAATTCTGGTATTTGAAGATTTCCCAATCGTCCTTTCATTATCCGGAAATTTTTCAATTCGAAAATTGTGAAATTGTGTCCCAATCGTGATGTAAATTTTCAGGAATAATGATATCCTTCTGAATGGATCCAACTCCCTTCGAAATAGTATAAAAATATTCTTCAGTTGAAATGTTAACTATCACATTTCTCTTCGAGAAAAATGATTTTCCTCATTCACTGTTTTTTCATGGTCACATCAACTGAAACTTTTCAGAGGATTTTTTGCAACGAATCCAAAGGATTCAAATATTCTAGATTCATAAGCAGATATGAAACAATTTTTTGTTTGTTGGAAAACCAGTTTCGGGAAAGAATCGGAAAATGAAAGAAGATTGCCGGACATTATTTGAATTTTGAGTTAATATGAATATATGTATGTATAGGTTAGGAATAATCGGAAATTTTCTACAGACTTGTGTGATACTCGAGAAAAAATCGAGAAGTCAAGTATCTTAACACTTCAAAACATGTGAGGAGATCATTCATGTTTTTAGAAGAATATCTGGAAGATTTGAAGCGGGTTTTCTCCATCGTTCAATTTTTCTTTCAATGCTTCAGGCGGAATTCGAAATTAATTCTCACACATTTGTCCAATTTCGTCAAAAGAATCCGTGGAATTATTATTTTTCCTACAAAATAATTATATCCTGAACGAGAAAACTCCTATTACTGAGATCAGTTACGGTCGATCAGTATGGATGTCACTCCACAAACTTGTGAGAAATGAGAAATCAAACTTTCGAACAAGTGAGCTCCTCAAATAATAGGCTATAATTAACGTCATTTCGACAATATGTGGAATGAATAATTTGATATTTCAATTATATTTTCAGTGAAAAAACCCTCTATCTCTCGCTCCACTGGGAATCGAACCACAGAACTCCTGATCCCTGGTCAGGTGTTTTTCCATTAAGCTAGCAGGCGGATCAAAAAAGAACAGAAAATTCTGAACGGAGGAATCTTTTTTCGACCCCTCTGATAGCTTGGAGGTGAAGCACCTGACCGGGAATTAGAAGTTCTGTCGTTCGATTCCCAGTGGAGCGAGAGATAGAGAGCCTTTTTCAAGAAAATATAATCAGAATGTTCCATGATTGTATGCAGCGGAGAAAAAATTCGAAATATGATTTCATTGCTTTGGATAGATCAGTTCATGAACGTGAAGAATGTCAGGCCAAGGAGATAAACTTTGTAAATAATTCTTATTTTTCCATTCAGAAGCACTGGCTTATGTGAAGTCATATTTTTGAAGGGATGTGGCCCACCATCATATATGCCATATTTCATGTCAATTTCAAAAACAAAAATTATTTTGAGAATTCATATCGAAATAAGAAATTCCTCGAAAATTTTGGATGCAGAATACAGAATTTCAGAAACTCATCACAACTGATAATCGAAAATGCCCCCTGGATATTATTCTTCCGAAAATGATTCGCACAGGATTCATCATGAATTATCAGAAACAATATTCCTATTGCCAAGTCATAGGAACATTTATGAAAATCAGAATTGAGGAATTGTGTAGATACATTTTTGGGAAAACTTGAATTTCCAAAAAAAATTTCGAACTTTTCGAAACGAGAGGAAAATAATGTTTCTTTTAATCTCACCAGTCATTAGATACATAAAAATTTAATGGGACCTTTTAAGGATCATTCTGCTGATTTAATCCTTCTATTCGATTTCTGGAAAAATCCTGACCTATAAAATTAAAAAATTTTCAAAATATTATTGTACAGTTCCAACTTCCTCATTATGATACTGGCATTGAGTCTAGCTCGAATAGAAGCATCGTAAACATCTTACCAGTTTTCAGGTGATGTGACCTGCTTCCATATAGATAAGATTCGAAGAAAACAATTCAAGGTAATTCAAAAAAAAAAAAGCACGTAGAACTCATCAGAGTCTTCAAAACAATAAAATCACTTAAATAAGGAAGGAAATTATATCATAAATTTGTTATGATCCCAAAATTTATTTATACATAGAACTCTCTCCTATGGAAAATGGACGAATTTTCCAATTATGGAACAAAAGATTATCATATTTTAGATGGACTCGCGAAAAGGGCTCACCTCCTATAATTTTGAAACTTATCATGAGGTAAAAGTCCCAACTAGAATGGTAGAATTTTCCGTTCAAAAAACATTCTTTTCCGAACAAAAATAATCGTTTTTCCGACAGAATACTTGAATGTGAGACCAAAGAGATGAATTCCTGATGAAAATAATGGATTTTCAACTGAAATGTTGAAATTTTCATTTTGAAATAACATTTCAACCAAAAAATAACAAATTCTCAGAAAAACAGTTTATTTTTAACTGAAGAGATGTATTTTCAATTGAAATTATGCATATTTGAATAGTACAAGTGTCAACTCTAGATATGAATTTTTGAATGAAATAATGAATGATCAACTGATACAGTTAATTTCTTAGTTGGGAAATACAATGAGAACCTAAGAAAGAAGATTTTCCACGAAAACACTCAGATTCTTAAATCGAAGAGATGGATTTCCAATGGAAGTTATGAATCAATAAAAAATATAATATTCATTTCTATAAAGATGAATTTTCTATTAGAAAAATGAATCAATAACTGAAATCGTATATTCTTCAGTTGGGAAAAATACATTTTCAACTGAAAACAATCAATTTTGTTCATAATATTCAAATCTTAATCTGAAGGAGGATATTCAACTGGACTGGTTCGTCTCCAGCGTCAAAAGAAAATAATTTTCAACGGAATAGTTAGATTTTGAAATGAGAAGATGAATTTTCAATTTAAATAATGATCTCAGACCAAAACAGTTCAATTATTCGTATTAAAAATAGGTTTTAAAACAAAAATTAACGTTCCATCGGAAAAATACCCAAATATAAGAACCGAGAGTTTAATTTCCGAATAAAATGATGAATCTCAAACTGAAATTATAAAACTTTCATTCGGAATTAACTTCAATCTGAAAAAAACGAATTTTCACCGAGAAAGTGCACTTTCCAACCAAAGAGATGAATTTCCAATAAAAGTTATGAATCTCGAACATAAATGAAACTCATTTACAGGGAAATAGTTCAATATTGCACTCAAAATATCAATCTTCAATCAAAATCATGGATCTTTAACGGAAACAGTTAAATTGTCTGTGAAAAAAATAAAAATTTTTACTGGAAACAATTAATTTTGATCAGAGTAGTTATATTTCAAAATGGGGATGAATATTTGAATGAAATGATTCGTCTCTAGCGACACAAAAAAAACGAATTTTCGAAAAATGGTCAGATTTTATACCA
>UWOG010233228.1:0-12809 GCA_900490065.1 Neuroterus quercusbaccarum
AACCTGTTTGATTGCACCATTAAATTCGATAATTGTTTGAGTTGGAAATAAAATATAGTCACTGAGCCAGGATACGTACGCTTCGCGCGTGACATCAAACACTATTCATCACACACATTACACAATCACACGATGAAACAATCTGATATACAATGTTGCCTTCCAGTTTTGAATAACCCTATTCATTTTAATGTTCTGATATTTTCGGTATATCATATATTGAATCGCAAACACGCTCATTCAGTTCTTATCATTGAAATTGTATTAATGATAATGATGAAGTGTATTGATCCTTTGGTGCCACTAACTGGGTGATAAATGGATAAAAATTAGTGAATCTCAATTCTTGAGGATGAATTTACAGTAGGAAGGAGTGGGAGTGTTCAGATTGATCAAATTCCCCGAACTCAGTGAACGACATCCCGTGGCGATCACCATATAGTTCGAGATTCTATGAAGAATTCCGATAACAGCACGACGACAAAACGGTGAATTGCCGACATGTAGGGAACGAATCAACTCAAGGATGTCTTGCCGGACTTGTTGCCAGACTTGTCAGAATTATTCCTGTTAGAGAAGGCTTCATGTCACGCTTCGTGGTGCCAGGAACAACCAAGGTCGCAGTACGATTCGCATCAGTCAATGCGAAATCGAAGTTCTTACCTCTTAGAAACTGAATTTTTGCGCAGCGCGCTCTCTCGACCACTTCTAAACCATTTCAGAGACAAAGACAAGAAAGCAGCATTGAGACTAATAGTGGGAAAAAAATACCTCTCAAGAGATTATAGTGATTGTAGGACAAGAAAGAACCTCGAAATACAAGTTCCTTCAAGTCTCCAGAATGCAGATAAAGTAGATGTCTTCCTTCGTGAGCATTTCCCGGAGCAGTTCGACCTCTGGACTATCATTCGTTCACTTCGAGAAGCCGCAAGAGCTCTGAATGTTTGAAATAAAATCCATTCAATACTAAAGTTGGAAGGAAATAATAATGATATGATCTGTTCCGAGTTGTTCTGCGACAACCTCATATCAACTGAAATCATCATTCACTGTTGAAGAGTCGGAGAAAGTTCTGAAAAATTTGAATACCTTCTATGCTGAAGGTCCGAGTAAGATCAAGAGCTCCTGGTGAAAAGAGTTCAGTTCTACACATCAAAATAAAGCTCTCATATCCACCTCATACTCGGAGTCAGGAACGCCCATATCGCAGTGGCTGGTATAAGGACGCACTGTACTGAATCGATAGAAAGCAACTAGTCTGAGCCAGGAAATCTCAAGCGTATATTCCCTTGGAACATAATTCATAGGATCTATACAGCAGCCCTGAACATCAAGACTTTCCAAAGAATCGAACTAGTGTGAAACGAGATGCACGAACAACGTAGTGTATTTACAATGATTCAGCAAACCATGGGTACATTTGCCAATCAGTTATGAATATACAGGATCTCACAGTTTTTCAATCGCATGGACATCGTTCAGCTAAGTTCGAAAACCCATTTTTGAGATTCAAAAGTCGAGATTATGTAAGAACTCGAATAGAGGAGTCATCGAAACCATCATTGCGAACGGCGCCTTCTCAAGTGGTAAATACCTCTCTCGGCCAGACAGGTACTTCCATATGACATGTCAAGTGGTACATCCGGAAAAGACAAATTTTTCAGGAAATTCGAATTCTCGAGAGACCAGCCTGCGAGTTATCATTCTTCAGTGTGATGAAACAAGAATCAAGTTCTTCTTGTTTCACGGAGTGAAACGTGACCACGAATACACATGATAAAACTTCATACTTTTTCGAGGATGAATTCTGCGGTGAGCGACAACTTCCACTAATTCTTATACATTTTGAAATACCAGATGATTGGACGATTTGTGAACATCTCTATAGTTTCGGAATCAAGGAAATTAAAAACAATGATCATCCCGCTGGATTCAAGAAGGTTGGGAATTTTATAAATTTCAGAAGCTCTTTGCCTTTCAGAAATGCTGAAAAAGTTAATTATATGCGGGGCTTTCTATAATCCGAAATTTTCGGAAATTTCCAGTATCACTGCTTTCGCGGCGACGAGTTTGATGATTTAACATCATCATTCGAGTAGGAAGTCATTCTTCCTACTTCCAACAACTACTTTCGAGTATTTCCACAAAATTTTCATAATCTTTTCCAATAGTGATTGTCCTTCATTGTTCACAATATTGAAAATACTATTACGAAATCACGAATTCAAATTCTCAGGTAAATGATGGGAGAGAGCACGCGGTTCGATTCAGTCGTGAGTTGATGCGCACATAGGACGCTCGACAATGAATTCAAATACAGCTTCACCTCACAAAATGCGGCATCGACCACATACGTGCGCAAGGATTCAAATAATTGGAGGTCAAACTATCGAAAATTGTAGGTTGGTGATTTTTGATTCACTTCTGTCAAATCTCCGTCTGCGAAAAGGTATTTTTATGTTATTTTTCATATCGGACGAATGTGCGTCTCCTCATCAAGAAAGTTGAATGATGAAACAAGTCATACAAAAAAGTCGTAATAGAAGATTCAATGGATATCTTTGTAACGTTTCGGTGTCCATGAAGAAAGAAGCCATGAAAATTATGATTTGTTTGGCGAATTATAATTATTATACATTTGTATCATGAAACAGAATAGAGAACATCCGATGAATATTTGAATGTTAAGTGATGGAAAGAGAAGGGTTGTCTGATGAATGGAGGCGTTTCATTTCAAATCTATATCAAGTAATGAATAGTGATAACAGCGGAACGATAGGTCAAGAAGGAGAACTCAAAAAAACATTCCTGATAAAATTTTGTCCATACATAAAAGTCTCATCAGAAGGAATCAAACAGGATCTGAAATAACGTAAGATCAAGATCATTCGCGAACCAACAATTACCTTCTCGAAATTTCACTACAATCTCAATGATCAAGTTTTCAGAAACAAAATCTCTGGAGTTGTGAACAAGTATATTATGCTGTCTGTCCATTTCCCTCTGTAGGTGAGACTGGCGGACCATCGTAAAATTGTAGTCGCTAACATAGAGATTATTTTGTTCATTCGAATAGAGTCGCTCGTTCTGCTCTTACTAAAAATGACATAGATAGCGGCCATGATCTCGATTCGGATAATTTTCTAATTCTGTCATTGAAGGGATTTGAGCTTGTAGAATGATAGTTCAGAAATTTTCTATCAATGACGTAGAAAATACAGTTAATCTCATATGAGAAAATAATTGATTGCCTGAAGTTCACAAACCCCTTGAAAAATTGAAATTTTTTTCTAACAATTGTCATTTTTATGACGTCAATCTTATGTGCTACTTCATTGAAACTCACATCATTTCCTGTTTTCTTGTTCAAATCCATGTAATTTAGTCACGTTTCCCAGTCAATCGCATTCACGCTCCAAGCGGAATGTCGAGCTTGCGCTCCTATTCATTTATATTTCCACGGTTTTCCTCATCATTTTTATTCTTGTTGGATCATGTCCACATTCTGCTGGATTTCTATTTTGACTTCTATGTTTGACTTTCAGCAGGTAGGTTTCTTTTCTTCCCCTTCGAACTCGTGTTCCGCTGTTATCAGTATTCATTATTTGACATAGATTCGAAAATTGTAGGCCTCTCTCCATGAGCCAACCTTTTTTGTTCTCTTGTTCGAATTTTAGATATTCATCAATTTTTCTTCAACCTGTAGAATAATATTTTTTACGTCGTGCTTTTCACAGAAATGATGAATGTCTTGTTTTACTATTGAATACGGATGGAAGGTCGACGCTAGATTTTGAAAACGGAGAAAGTTGTTTATGAATATTTGTTCGTATCTTTTGTCATTGCTCTGTGAATTATATTTGTTTATTTCCGAAGTTTAGAAAATTTGCAAATAGATTTGAAACGGATTATTCATTTTATATTGAATTAACTGAACTACCAAGGATAACTTCTTCGTGCATTGTTTCCGCAAGTAAGAAAATTCCCGTTCCTTCGTTCGAAAATGCATATTTATTTGACACATCAGCTCGACACTGATGGACAGAAAAGGTAATGTAACATACAGAACAGCTCCACTGAACAAAGTCAATTCAACCTCTCCCTGATTATCTGCCATGACTCATGAACAATCCAATTGACAGCTTCATCGGAAGGTCTCACAGTTCTGTAAAAAGTATTCCCTTGAGATCCAAACAACGCAATTGGCAGTTCAGTTTCAATCAAAGCAAGATTGTGTGCCGGGTTCCTCCGAACACGTCTTATAAAGCTCGAAATGGTATAACCTCGAAGATCACGGGATTCAACTCTAAATCTACCGAAATTGTGGTGGTTTAATCTTCCGAAGCTTGAAGCAAGAGCTATGACCAGGAAAGGATGAATCGCATAGCCAATAGAAGATTTAAAATTATGTTGACCATCATCCTCCATAACCTTGACTTCTGTCGCTCCACTTATATCTGTCGATCGTAGCTTGCCAATATTCCCTCTCATTTTGCCTGCTGCAATGAATTGACTATAAACTGCCCATGGATGGTTCGGTTGTCTCAATGCAGGCTCACCCACTCGTAGATGATTCATTCGCTTCTGACGTCTGAGGATAATTGATGACGATTCTACAAGAATTATGAGAATTAATTATTATTATTATGGAAAAGATAGAGAATAAAATCGCGACAGTTCATGGATTATCCAGAGCGAAAACGTTAAATTTGATCAAAAATCTTGCGACCGAATTCAGACAAACACTATAAAAGGTTCCTATTGCAATTTCGAGGGAAATATCTGAAAGAGAAAAGGAAAGAAAACGACAACGGAGGAAACTTCTCCCTCTAATTTCTCTTTCCTCCTTCATTCTCATTATTATCCAATTACAGTCTATGAAATTTGTGAGAAGTTAACAACTCATCTAGGCAACCAAAATAAAAAGTAATGAGGATACTTTTGTGGGAAATGTCTCACTATTGAAGTATGAGATGTCCTTATGAACTTCGTAAGCGACTCTTCATGTGATTCCAGCATGAAAAACGTCGCGTTTTGGAATAGAGAATGGCAATTATAGTATCAAAATATTGAACGCACAAATAATTAATGCGTTCGAAATCCGACCTCTGTCGGTATGGCAGAGTTCCTTCATCGTTGTGTACCTGCTCATGTGTGCTTTGCCTGAACAGGAACTCCTAGAACTGAATGAAGAAATAAATTTGAGGCCGCTATATCATATTTTCAGATCTCATATTCTCCTCTCGCATTCAATTATAAATTAAGTGATACGATTTCCATTCATAACATACTTTGGAACAGGTCAGAAGTTTGCTGTACCTGAATATTAGAAAATCCTATGAGAGGGAATGGAACGAATCACTTATATCTTTTACTATCTTTCGTTCGAGCGGGGTTTGTTCTTCCTGGAAAATGGTCGAAGGTGTGTTCTCCTGAATTTTCAATGGCTTATATGATAACAGGAGAGTATATCTGAATGATCTCCGAAATCCCTGATGGAATCCATGAATTTTACTTTTTGATGCTCATTATATGACGAATGTAATCGTGTTATATTATATATCATGTGAATAATATTCTCAATGTGTTGAGGAGCTCTTTACCGATACTCGATGAGATTTGTAGTTACAAATAAGCTGCCCCTTTCATTTTCGGATGAAATCACGCACATTTGAATGGTTCGACAATTCAAATTTCTTTCCATTAATATTTGCTGATCCGTAGAGAGTATGCATCGTTATGCAGTTTCATATATCCACTAGTCTCTTTATCCCTTTTCAGACTGCTGATTTCTCACTGTACCTCATTTCTACATACGCTGAACCTGCAGTCCTCCCCTTCCGTCAACGCCCACGTTTCACACATGCACATGGCGACTGGCATTATTATCGTTTTGTAATCTATCACTTTGATGTTTCTAGACAGCAATCGAGATTCCAATAACGTGTTCGCTGCATATGATCACCCTCCTTCAGCGTGGAACCACCCGTTGACTTCCGTTCCAATGTTAATCCAGCTAGTTACAATATTCCCGAGGTATTTGAACTCGTTGACTCTTTCGAATTTTTATATTTCCGGCCATCAGATTCCCGTCTTCATTACTGTTCAGTGATCTGTCAACGATAATCTATTTTGTCGCAGACTCGCCTACTTCTAGACCTATATCTTCGGCTCTCGCGATCAGAGTTCCTTTATTTTCCGCTACTGTTTCATCATTATACCCTATTGAGACAGGATCTTCCGCATAACCTAGAATTTGTATATCATCCCATAAACGTAAACACTGGTAGGCTGTATTTATACTCGTCTGACAACGTATCCTGGAACTTGAATCAAAGCGATGCAGGAAAACGAATCGCCTTGTTTGAGGCCATCCCAAATTTGAAACTCTTGAGATAATCTTCCAAATACACGTAAGCACAAGTGATATACCTGGGAAATTATCATAGTTCGTTCTATCGCCTCTTTCGAAAATCGATATGATGATAGAGGTATTCCATTCCTCTGGCATGTGTTCTCTTCTCCAAACTGCGCGTAATTATTCACGAATTTGCATTGCGAGGGATGAACCCCCATTCATCAAAAGTTCTGACGGTAGGTCGTCATTGACTGTGGCCTCATTATTCCCCAGATTTCACATGGCCGATTGTGATTCTTCGTCATTAGACTCCTCAACTGGAAGATCATCAGTTCGAAATTCACCAAGATTACTTCAAATAGTGGCTTCGCGTCCTTTCAATAGCTTACAAAAATAGTTCATCCATGAATTTAACCTCTCTGTCACGTCGATTCAGCTATGGGATCGCCACATTTGTCGCTAATCACTTCCGTTATTCTTTGATATCCTTCTCTCATCAATTCGACCCCCCTGTACATCTCTCGCCAGTTATTTAGTTTGTTGTGCGTTTCCACTTTTGGAATTTTGTGCTTCTCTCACTTTCTCTTCTCAAATCTGTACAATTTACTTGTACTTCGCCTAATCTCGTGTTATATTCTTTTCGAAATCTCTTCCCTGGAATCTATAAAGCTCACTCGTACTTTTAGTAATATCGAGATACTGTGAACTACAGTGAACTGATAGTCTTGGCCTTATTTCCTTTTTCAAATCCGAGTTTGCACGCTTTCTCAAACCAGGGTTTGCTTTTGGCTACTTTCTTCAGAACTATAATATGTTTCGCGACTGAATTTATCGTTTATTTCATATTAGCTCACAGGGTTTCCTGCCCATCTCTATATTGATTGTTATCGTCTCTCTGTTCTTGGAGGGCGTCAAAATTTCGAGCAATCTTTACTTGATATCCCAGTGTCTTCGTGGGTGTTTTGAACTTATCTATATGAAAACGAACTATTAAATCTGAACGGCTTGTTCTTCTCCTAACGCTATATCTCGATGCGAGATTCACTATCACGAGGGAGTGGTCTGGATCCACATTCGCTCATCTGCACGTTCTTCCATCGAGAATGTTTGTACGACGTCTTCCGTGAATTGATACATGGTGAATCTGATGATGAGAACGACCATCTAGTGACATGCAGGTGACCGTATGTATATTTTCATGCTCGAAGTTTGTGCTTTAAACAAAGAGGTTCTTTGAAGCTGCAAAGTTCATTACTCCAGTTTCATCATGATTACTGACGCCATGCAAACTTTCTGTCCGTGTCGTAGGCCTGTATATGGGTTCGTTCGGAATTTCCTTCTCAAAATCTCCCAATACATTTTTGCGTCAAAAGCCAATAACTTGTCGAAAACTTGTACCATTATTAGATGAAAGAGATTTTCAGTATATTTGTCTCGTTCTTCGGTGGGGCAGATCGCGCGTTTTAGCTCTCTCACAGTGAATAGTGTAGTTATTTTTAAGAATTGATTACTCCTCGACCGACCAGCAGGTTTCTTGAAGTTCTACTATGTTAATATCGTACCTCTTCGCCGTCTCGATGAGTTCGCTAAGAGAACCAGTATTCGAACGATTAACGTTCAGGATACCCGCTTTCAAATATTTCATTTTAGTGTTCCGTTCTCCAAATTCAGACATGACTTTTCTTATTTCATTTGAAATGAATCCACCCAGTACGAGATGACTCCTCCCGATGAGGAGTATTGATTGTACCTATACCAATATTTGGTTGGAAATATGAGAATGAAATTACGGGAAGAGAGATTGCGATAGAATAACTTAGGCTGTCTTTGAATCATTTGTGTGAAGAACAAGAAATATCATGCTATAGTTTCATGGTCACATATCTCAATGAGGAGTCGTTGGTGGAATACTAAGGTTTATTCGAATTCCATTCGGAAACGAGGGTTTTGGTAAAGGCCTAATCAATTGATCAATCTAGAAAAATTATCTCACTTACGAATATCCTCATCGAACGAAGCCACATATCCTTGCAATAAAATTGAACAAAGTATCAAGAGACTCATATAAGGTAGAATTTTCATTATGGACAGAAGCGTATCATGGAAAAGAACTGACGACGCAGGTGCAGATCATTCGACCTTTATAAGAAAACCTGTTGACATGAGTCATGGAATTCAATGATTGTTTGTATTAAGAATAATATATAGTCACTATACAAGAATACGCGCGATCTACACATGATGTGGAACAACATTCATTACAAACATTACAAAATTCCAGGATGAAACAGTATAAAATACGATGTTGCCTTTCAGTTTTGAAAAATCAATTTTTTTTCAATATTTCGAGATTTTTGGTATATTATGCATTGAATCGCGAACGAATCAATCGCACAAATCGATCTAATCCTTCGAACTATTTGAACAGAACTTTTGGGCGATTGATATGCGGGACATTGTTACACATTTTGTGATCAGATGAGAAATCATTCAGACAATACGTGGAATATTGGAGAAAGAGAGAATCTGTGGGAGTATAATTATTTCCCATATTTAGAATAATATACAAAGGAGAAATTTGCAGTAAGATTATTGCAATGATTGTCATTGACATGAATTGCGGCCGAGACCCATATCCAGAATTCTAACATCAGAAGTGATGAACGTGCATCACTATATCTGAATGCCCCAAGCATGTCCGTCACCACACGTAGGGACCCAGTCCTTGTGAAGGGTCTGAAGAAGGGACGATTGTAGTTTCTGTTCAATCCCTCATGATGTGAATGAAAAGAATTTACCCGCTGCGCGCACGGCTCTCGTCAATCGCAAGAATGAGTGCGCTTGGGGAGTGAATTTTTTTATTCTCATTCTCCCTGCTCAATGATTCATCCACTTCGCGCTGCGCGCTCGGTCATTGCGCTCCTTGAACATTAGTGTACAGTTCTTTCAAAATCGGATGTTGAAGTATCAAAAACTGTGATCTCGTGGATGTGGAACTTTATTAACATCAGAAGTGATAAAAGTGCTTCACTATAACTGGATTCTCCTCCCTGGGAGCCGAAGTGAAGGGAGCGCAGTTCGAGTAATTCCACCAAGCGCTCCTTGACAAGCACATGCACGAAAACTTGCCCAGCGATTGAGGACAGCAGTACTCGTTGAAAGAGCCTGGACTGTTCAGTTTCCACCTTTGTGCACAATGACCACATTTTATATCTAAGAATTTCAAGCGATGAATTCAGAACGTGCCACACGCGCCTAGTACCTATAACATATACTATATGACTGTCAAATCCACGCAGAAACTAGGAGATTCTATAGAGATAATTCAGAGCTTCGGTTGACTGCAACATCACTGTCGAGGAGGAGAATACAGAAGAGATGTATCGAGACTTTAAAAAGGAACATGAATAACTGTATTCACAATATGTCTGAGGAGTAATTGTCCTTGTGATGTATGCTTTTGGAGCTGCGATGCTCATAATGTTCCGTAACCTTAGAGCTTCAATAGCTATACCATGGTCTCCCAATCTATGCTCATGATGAAGGACGGCTACCCTGAACTCGACGAATTGCCAATGAAGACTCCAAGAATAGTAGATCAGGTTCCAGGTTGAAAAATTGCGCTGAAGATTATTTAGAGCTAGCAAAACTTGATAGCATCCCCAAACTTCCTGAGCTCTTCGGCAGAAGCGCTGCTCGGCACATGGGTTCTAGAAAGACCTCCACTTGCCTGGACGTGCAACAGATCCGTATTGAGGATGTAAAATGTATGATGAATACCGCCTGAAGGAGTACGAATGTCTCAGCTGTCAGATTCAGTTCCCAAATCTGTCAGGAAGGAACGAAGTATCTGAAAAGAATATGCTTATTGTCCTAGTATTACTTCATTCATTCAGAGTAATTTCGTGAATGAAGGATGAGGTCAGATTCCTACGTATCGTGACCCGAGAGGTTATGCCCATGAATGAGAGCATGCACCCGAAGTCTTTGATTCCGTCACGTTATATCACACGCCGCGAATGTATTTGCGGGATACTAAAAAATAAACTTACTAAACTGATGACCGTTGACGTTTTGAGACCGTGATGCTGATGGCGATAGGAGAAAACTGAAAGCAGAGCTATATTATGATGAGATAATTAACACAACAGCAGGATAGTTGAATGAAATTGACATATGTGAGGAAATATCATAATACACGCAAAATGTATCAAATCAGAGTGTGTATGTGTGTCCGGCTCATTTATTTCCGTACTTCAAGAATGTTTTTGGTCAAGAATCCTGCCAAGCATGTCCTGGGCGCTCGGTCTTTGTGCTGTTTGAACGTTTGTGCACAGGCCTTTCAGAATTTTATATTAGAGTATAGATAGCTGTAATATTCTCATGGTGAATTTCCATTCGTTCGAGCTTCATTATATCAAATGTATAGTATATTCACCACTGTACCTCAGTCTAGCGATAATCATTCAGATATTTCAAAATGTAGCACAAATATTTCTGAAGATACCATTATATTAGTCTCTGAATTTGCATCAAATTCCATTCTTAGCTCCCTTATGAATGTATAACATTCCGATGAAAATTCACAAATCAATTCCATCTGAAGCGTTGATATTGAAACTATAGTATTTATACTCCCTTATTCGATTGGAAACGTGCGCATCCTAAAAAATAATGGTTCCCATCAAACATTTTGTTACACTGTGTGTCATGAATGTTTTCGAATCTTGGAGAAAGGTCCACTTTAACATTCATTTTGCGTTCATTCGTTCAGAACACAAAATGATTAGAACCTTCGATTTTCAGCGCCTGTTAATATGACGCAATGAAACCAATTGAGTAATCGCGCGATGCGGCCCTTCCAAAGTGAAAGTCGCACCCGCTCTCGTCCTCGCAACAGAACCGAATATATCATTCATAGCCGGTCGTTTTCCTGAATTGAATATTATATGATTCATCATTGAGCATGATGAACAACAGCGTGAATAATTATTTATTGCATAATTCTGTGTGGGGCTTCTTCAGGTACAATTTGTGAGTCTAATCTTTAGTTCAATTCAGAATTTTCCCTCAAATTTTGTATCGAGTTCATGATTTCAGAATAAACTAAGTGAAGTTTGAATTCCAAACAACAATTTGGATGTATGAATATGATTGTGTGTAGTCATCGTGAGCGCAAGTAGCTGTAACGATTATTTCAATAAGCTTCATTTCGACACAATCACTGACGCTTCAATGAGAAGTAAGGACAGGACAGAGAAAAGATGAACTGAAACTCAAATAGAACGTGAAAAAAATTTTCGTAGGAATGTAAACTCAATGGTGATAACAGAGATAACAGAAAGTGAATCTCAATGATGATGCCTGATGAGGAAAGGAAGAAAGTAACCGACGTGTATCGTCTTCACGAGAGTTGGGATGAGTTGTGAAATTTTCTCCATTAGAGTTCATCTGGTCATATCGAAAATCCGAAATGCTTCGCCCCCTTCTATAGTCCAGTGAATTTTTTGCGAGAACCAGATGCAGAGAAAAGACAAATGAAGATCTTGAAATGGAATTTGAGTAACAATGAATGAGAAAATCCAGATTTCGGAAACTTATATAAGAATGGAGGAATACAAGAAAATCGTATGATATTACTGATATACAAGCTTGAACAGGAAATATTGTAACAACAGGTGAGGCATAAGATGGAAAGGATTTGAATTTGATGCAAGACAATTATAGAATTACTGGATTGGTTATTCATTATTCATTATTCCTTATAGTCGATTCTTTTCCACTCGATACACTGTTTTCCATTACATAATTTCAATTATCTTGTTATTCTCTATTATTTCTTTCGCAATCAAATATCCAAATTCTACAACTGATTTCTTACTAACATATCCATACTTGTTTTCTATATTTTGGTTAGCGGCATATTCATTGATACCTGAATTAGTGACTTATCATGTATTATTCAAAAGTTAACTGATCCCACAGAATCAGCGAGGAAGAACAAGCATTGTTCGCAGCGTGGTATTGATACACAGACGTGTTTTTTCCATTTCTCTATCTAACTTGTTACTTCTCAATAATTGTGAATTAGCGAAACTCAAGTGTGGATTGAAATTCGAAAATATATATAATTGTGTCATATTTATCCATTCATTCGATTATTGAATATTCTTCTTCTAACCTTTCTGATTCCTGATTTTATTTCGTGTGGCTTAAGTGAAAATGATTGATTTTTCGAATGTATGACAATTACAATTTCTCGGATTTTTGAATAAGTGGAGTCTATAACCTTTATGGTTCAATGAATTGAGAATCCAGAATGATACCAAATGTTATGAAAATTGTAATACTTTTATTTCCTCCCATTGTATACCTGTGGATTGGAAAATTTCATATTTGCTCCATAAGCTTCGAGTTCGAAACTTCTAACAATTGATTCAATTGAGAGACT
>UWOG010233612.1:0-10749 GCA_900490065.1 Neuroterus quercusbaccarum
ACGTTGATGTTGACTCGCTCGAGGTCACCACCCAGCCATTTGGCGATGTTCAGGTTGACGGAAGTAGCCACTGAGCATGAGTCCAGCAGGGCCGGAACCTTCTCTATACGGCATCGTCCGTCCCAGAAGGTAATCAAGGCTGTGGAAAGGATGGCTACTCATGCCCGTCGCTGCTTGTTTCCGCCCAATTCGGACCATTGCGGCAACGAAATGTCGTCGATCACAGGGGCCGTTGCCGTGGTTATAGCCGTTTTCATCTGATGTCGGGACCAGTTCGCATGGATGTCTTCGAAGGGGCCTGTTCCAGCGCGCTTTTCCTCATGGATTAGCGTGTGTTCTGCCCACCACACGTTCGGCACGATGACGACGATACGCAGTTCCGTGCGCTGTGATTTTCTCTCAGGCAACTGAAGCAGAGCTTGTCACTGATGACCAGGTTCTTGCGCTCCGACCTGGGAAGGCCTCTTAATGCCTCTCAGTGACCAAGGTAGTGAGCCTCTGGGCAAGCGAGGCAGAGACCGGTTTCAGCATCCGTATTCACGGAGCTTCTGAGGGTACGGGAGCTGGCCCAGGCTCGAGGGGGATCTGTGACTGTGTAGGCGCGGACCCAGGTGATCGACTGCAACACCTGACAGCGCTGTTGAAGGTAGGTGATGAGCTGGTCATACGTCAGGAAGACCTTCGCGGCTGATGATGTGGTCCTTTCAGTTCGGCTGATCTCCTCCTCCCAACCGCGCCTTGTGCTGGAGTGCAGATTGAGGCTCGCTGCTGTGATGAACCAATCATCACATTGAGCGACTGGACGTTCGCAGGATGCGAGCTGACTTTGGGGCCGCTCCAGCTCGCCCAGGAGTCATTGAGTTCCTGCTGCTGACTCTTCCTTCAGAGCCCTCATTTTGAGGATGGCCGTGGGGTGGTCGTGTACGAGGATTTGCATCTGATCGTATCGAGGCTCAATTGCGGCTCAAGCTGTAGCGTAGTTCGGTCCGGTGTTCGGGACGCAGTCCAGCGCTTCCTGTGCTTCCCCGTTAAATCACGATTCGAGGAAGAAGAGCCTCTCAACGTCGTTCAAGGTCAGCTTTTCGTGCACAAGTACGCGGAAGAGGTCTCGAAATGATTCCAATTCCTCTCGTTGCCCACTAAACTGAGGCAGCCTGACTCTCGGAAATCTGGCTGATCCCCTGGTGCTGGAGACTGAAGCTAAGGCTCCAAAGGAGGCGGGGCTGGTCACGTGACGAGCCCGCACGTCGTACAGTTTACCCTTGGCTGCTGAGTGCCAGGCTATTAGTCCAGTCCTCGCGGGGACGTTCAAGGATCCTCCGGGAAGTTCGGCGCATCACGGCGCTTAGTGCACGCTGTTTCCTGACCCGCCTCACAGCTTTAGGAGAGAAGGAAGGAAAATACGGAGCAAAAGACTCTGTACTAAACCCTGGGCCGTATCTCCTGGAGCGATGCGGTGAACAGAAGACAGGGGGCTTAGTTCCTGTACTGAGCATGCGTCCGTATCTCCTAGAGCGATGCGCTAGACAGAAGACAGAAGGCGTGGCCACTGTGCTGAGCCAGGGGCTGTATCTCCTGAAGCGATGCCCTAGACGCGAGACAGAGGGCATAGTCTATACTGAGCCATGGGCAGTATCTCCTAAAGAGATGCGGTAGACAGGAGATAGAAGGCGTGGCTCCTGAGGCGGAATTTATTGCGGTTTTTAGAGAAAACCCCAATTCAAAAATAATTATACCTGTTTCGGTGCAGTGAAATTTTTCCTTTGCATGTTTTAGTTGTCTCGGCATCAGATAGATTTTCATAGACTTGCCAAATGATGTATGTAGCCAATGATTCGATCCCGAAAGTTTAGACCTCAGCGATAGGATAAAAACTTCATCGATATTTCATCAAAACAACAATTTCCCAAAATATATTTCCTAACATTTTGATACTACATATGCCGGGGCAGTGAAATTGTTACCCTATCATATTCATCGGAATCACCCCTGAAATTACGAGTCCACTGACTGGAACCACTCCGACCATGGAAGTGAGCATGGAAATGACTACAGCCCTTGAGGGTATGCCCTTATAACCGAGTATCTACCACATCCTCACATTTGATGGTGAAACTCCTACGCCCTTGGAATCATTTGCAGAGTGAAAAATTGGACAATCCTGTGGATAGAACCGGAAAGGTCATTATTAGCCTACACGTAGCGCATTCAAATGAAATCGAAAAAGAAATATTTGTAGATTGAGCTAGGGATTTCGCGGACGTATTGTATCTCATCGGAGAAATACGGACAGTAACTCAAAAAGTTGAACATAGGACTTCGACGACAGACGGCATCGTTATATCAAAAAAGAAATATAGGCAGGCGCCTGGAGCACAAGCGCAAATGATAATACAAACTAATGAGCAACTTGAGTCAGGAATATCAGTAACATCGAAATCCCCTTACAGTTCATTTGTCATGATGATTCCGAAAAAACTAGAGGCGTCAGGGGAACGGAAGTATCGTGTGGTCGTTGGATACAGGGCATTGAATGCAAAGGTGGTGGTAGATGCTTATCCATTGCCTAATATTACAGACATATCAGACAAACTAGGTAAAGCTCAATACTTCTCGGTTTTTGACCTTGCTAGTGGCTATAATCAGGTCGAAACTCCCCCTGATGATAGAGTCAAGACAGCACTTTCTACTCTCAGGAGTAATTTTTCGTACAAGAGGATGCCTATGGGTATTAAAAATGCCTCAGCTACATTTGAACGGCTGATAGACACTGTCCTCAAGAAAATGCTAGTAACTGAAGCGTTAATTTACCTTGATCACATCGTTATATACTCAGAAACCGTGGAAGAGCATGATAATAAAGCTCGAATACTTTTCGAACGATTGCGGGGAGCAAACTCAAAATTACAACCTGATGAGTGTGATTTCCTGAACCATGAATAAGCCTATTTGGGGCACATCATCAGACGCGAAGGGTGAAACCAGATCCGACGGAAATTTCGGCGATCAAGTAATTTCCGCGACCAAGAAGTGTGCGCAACGTACGTCAGTTCTTGAGATTGTCCGCGTGTTGGCGAAAATTCATAGAAAATTACGCGGAGTCAACGGAATCTTTAGCAGATTTACTTAGAAATAGTTTGAAATTTGATTGGGGAGCCGTTCAACAATAAAGTTTCGATAATTTGCGCAACGCACAATGTCACGAACCCATATTAAAATATCCAGATTTTCCGAAAACTTTTGAATCAACCATGAATGCATCGTAGTATGCAAGAGGAGCGTTCCTTACCCAAGAAAAAAAACGGATATGCTAAATGTAGATACCGACCGAAAGACTATCATTTCAAATTGTAATACAGGAAGGGTAAAGTGAATCGCGGCGTCGAAGCCCTGTAAGGAATCCTGTGGGCATATACGAGGATGACACTTACGGAAGTCAGGATGAACCTGATGCTTCTAGAACATCTTCTGCCACATGTGATATTGACAAGAAATTAATGCCTGACAGACCGTCAGGATTGGCGACACACCGCGTATTACTACTTGA
This sequence comes from Neuroterus quercusbaccarum, assembly GCA_900490065.1. Classification (NCBI taxonomy): domain Eukaryota; kingdom Metazoa; phylum Arthropoda; class Insecta; order Hymenoptera; family Cynipidae; genus Neuroterus; species Neuroterus quercusbaccarum. The sequence continues at coordinate 3,548 of UWOG010233612.1, forward strand.
ATCAAAATTGACTGAGTCGAGCTATCAAGACCAATGTAAACTGCTGACTCGGTCTCGAGCCTCACGGTTATCACAACCGTAAACAAGTTCAGGTTCAGGAACCAATTCGACTTTTCGGAAGCAGGAGCCTTCCATTTCAGGCGTCACCTTGCCTGATACCGAACCTAAACCTTCGGTAGGAAACGGTGTTCTTGAACCATTAAAAGCCTAACTGGCTTCACAAGAACAAGCTATGTCTCAATCTGAAAGAGGGCACAGAAGAAGACTACCGAGAATTCCCGTTGATGATCCTGACTTTCTGTTATAACAAAATGCTCTATCCAAAAATGGCGAGAACTTCAGCGCGCTCATTTTCAAGAAGGATCACAGCGTGCTCCCAAGACATGAACAGACTCTTGTAATTCTACCGAAAGAGATTGCAGTTGAGAGTGCTCCACCTCACTCAACAAACTCGTGGTTACCTGCCTGAGGCTTTTGACCAACTGAAGTATATATAGATAAGGCTTGTGTTCACAATCATGAAGAACAACCTTAGGGAGACATAGGGGCGTGGTTCGGTCCTGATCATCTATGGAACATCTCTGAACCTGCTCAAGGCCACAAAACTAACAATTATCCCGAGATACGAGCTGCAACTGCTGCATCCGAAATTGTTACTCAAAACGCAGTCACTAAATTATCAATATTCACGAATTCTGAAATCCTAATTGATAGTTGCACAAAATGGATACCTACTTCGGAAACCAATGGGTGGAAGACCGCTAATGGAAAACCAGTAGTTATAAGTAGTTGAACCAGTAGTCAATGAAATAGAACTTGAAGAACAAAAAAAAGCGTGAGCTGCTTTGGATGACACCCGGAGTCATGTTCCCGGGCATCAGGAAGTTGGAGGAAATCAAGAAGCAGACCAACTCGCGCGGATTGGGATCACTAAGAATAGAGTTACTACTTCAGATTTAGTCGAGGACGGTATTTCTTATAAGAATCTTTCTGAGGAACTCTCAGGAAATTCGTGAGTCATTGTGTATCTCAGTCGAAACAGCACCAGTAGCAAAGACAGTGACAGGAATGACGGCAAAAACCTCGCGTCGACTCACCACACTTCATAAGCAAAGATGGCAAGGATGCATGACATCAGAGAGGCGATTCCGAAATCTGTCATGGAGTTCGATGAATCTCTCACAGAATATGAATCTTATTTCTGGGATAATGGAGGGTTAGATCAATCCAATCCGGGTGAACCTATTCAGTTTAACGTCACTGTGGTCTTGGAAGGAGAAGACGATCAGGATATCTTACTTTCTCTAAAGAACATGGATCCTTGCGTAGAGACGGATGACCATTCACGAGATCTAGTGAATTGATTTTCATAATCTTGCCAGGAACAATGGAATGAGGAAAAAATAATAGAAAAATAGGAACCGAACAGACTGGAGTTGCACTGACAAGAGTTGATCGGCAGAGGAGTACTGTGCGCTTTAAACAAATACCAGAGCTATTCGCCTCACTCATATTAGGTCAACAACCTTCACGAAGATCTTCATCTGGAACTCCAATAGTAGCACTTATGCCTCCCGGTTAATCTACTCCTGCTCCAGAAAGGAATAAAAAAATTGCCCTGACAAACGATGGAGAGAGGGGAAATACAATAGGCTTAACTCCCCTTCGCCTCACACAGTAGCCGTATCCTTGCAAAAATTTGATAGATCCAAAAGCGTTATCGGCCCGATATCATCGACATAAGTATACCGTATTTTGACTCGATTCTTCCTTCGTGAGCAGAAGCAATGAACGAACTCTCATCAAATGAAGATGCATTGAGAACACCAAAACCAAACACAGCCTCTCTTATCGGACATGAGTGGACTGAACCGATGACCCACCGTCGCGATCATTATGCTCATTTCATTTCGGAAGATTGCGAAGCAGCGAACGGAATTTTCGAACTATCAATTACATCAGATCGTCTGATTCCTTCAGATTTAAGTTCAAAATGACCAAACGAGGGCCAAATTTGGATCAACTCCTCAGGGAGTTACAGCGTTTATTCAATAGTTATTGAACAGAACTATTTCTACAATATTGACTGGAATGAAGTCAAACGTGGACTGAAGAATCTAAGAAAAAGCACTATAACGCAACCAGCATGTAATGTGTCGAATTGATCACTCGGGTGACCTACTAGGTAGGATGTCACAAACCGGGATGACAGAATTGCTTTCGGACATATTCCAACAGGGTCCCCCTGTTATAACTATATGCCACAGGATGGTAGAGGTTCAACTGATGGAGAGTCGTACGGAAATCATATATAAATATCACGATAGTTTGTTTGAAGGACACAAAGGTGTAACGATAACATAAAATCGGATACGTGGAAAGTACACCTGGCCTAAATTACGCATTGATGTAACAGAATACATTAGAAACTGTGTGAGTTGTTTAGAAAACGAATAAGTTCGGGTTCACACACGTAAACCAATGTTAATAACTGACACACCATTGGGGGTGTTCGATAAGGTTTCTCTATACATTGTGAGAAGGTTATCAACCACGCCTAACGGAAACCGATACATAATTACAATGTAAGACAACTTTTTCAAGTTATGCATTGCTGTACCCATTCCATCTATAAATTCCACCACAGAAGCTCACGCCGTCGCACGAAATCTGTTCGCTCAATATGAGGCTCCTTGATGTATCTTACCGGACAGAAGAGTGTTCTCTATAAGCAAACTCATGCGTGAGGTGGATTCGATATTTAGGGTTGAGCAATCAACCTATGCAGGATATAGGCCTCAGACTAACGTTTCGTTTGCGCGTAGTCATATTGTACTCACGGACTACATAAAACATTATGAAGAGGGTTTCGATGACTGGGATCGATTGTTGCCGTTCGCGATGTTCGCGTATAATACTTCTGTCCATGAATCGACAAACTTCACACCATTTGAATTAGTTTATGGACGGTTAGTACGGATCCCTAGTTTATTTACGTCGCCGTATAAATTAGGAACATACGGGTCTTATCTTCAGATTCTGATCATTCAGCTGAATGAAATTCGAAAGATTGCCGCTAAAGATACAATCCAGAAACCAAAAAATTTCAGAGTTCAATAAGATAAAAAGGCACGTCCCCTGAATGCCCTTGCTGAAGATAAGGTTTTAGTTTTCGAAGACGTACGTAAGGATAAATTTCACAAAAGAGCTGTTTGCACTTGAACCAAAGTTGTTTTCACGGAAAATCATATTGTGATCCTTGAGGCCGACGATTGTACAAGAACCACCACGAACGCTGACAAACTTATGGTCACATATTGCTCATAATTTTACTCTACGAGTTTTAATTAGTACAGGCGTTATAATCGATTAATGAACGGAACGTTTGATTTTTCAGGAAGATATCTTTCAGAATATTTAGTTCCAAAATAGCACGGAAATGCCTTACGATCATTTCGGGCCAGTGCGCAGGGTTGTGAGGCACTGGAGAATCAGCGGTTTCATAAACATCGACGAACTTCAAGAGTCATTAGTAGAGGGGCCAACGAATTTGCACACATTATCCAAATCTTCTAGACCAGATAATGAACTTGTCTACAACAAGATAATTGAGTAATACCAATTGCAAGCGAAGGTAGACATGGCAAAAGACTAGGAGATGACATCAATAGAGGAATCGTCGAATTAACATATCACACCATAAAAAAATCATCATAATATCCTCCATCAGGCATGCGGAGGGATTGTGAAACCGGTAACGGTAACTTGAACCTTTCAATTCTTTTTCATCCGATGATATGATGGAATATTACATAATTATAATCGAATTTTTCCAAGTATTATCAAAAATTAAAAAAATGTGATAAATTTGAAAGCAATTTTTATCAGGATTTCACAAAAATTTTTAGAAAGAACTGGAATGATTTTAAAAGATATTCAATAGTTTGCTCGCAAGTTTGAGCACGCCTAGGGCGCGCAATCCTTCGAAAGGTATGCTGATTCGTGAAGAAATCGAAGTATTTTATTTTTGGCTCCTGAAACCAATGACAGCATCGAAACGAAGAATCTTTTTGATATAAAGGTTCGAGATGTAATCCTGCAGGCAAGGTTTATTTCAACAAATTTCTTATTTAAGAAAGGTGATTCTGTAGCTCCTTTAAGAGTTTCGATTCCTCTTCACACCTTCCTTCCATATTAGATTGTTTTCCATATTCCGTATAGTTCGATTGGCGAATGGGATTTTGCATTTTTTGTATAGAGCGTTATCACAATTAAAACAAAAAATTCATGTTTCATACAAAAATTACTGTATGTAAATTTTTAGTTTTTTTTGGGTGCATAATTTTTTTCTTGTCATCTATTTTTCCACTTTGCATAGTTTAACAGCAAAATTGAGTTTCTGATATTGGATTTTAAATTATTTTTTGTGCAGTCAAAAATTTGGATACTACTAATGATTCCACAGAGAATTCTTGAATTTCGAAAAGAGTAGTTCCCGAAATTCTCAAATTTGAATTTTCCATTCTTCTGGGAAATTCAAAAAGTGATTATGATAATCTTGTAGGACTCTCGACAAGGAACATTTTTCTCTTACTGAATTTTTCTAATCGTCCGTTGATCCGCTCGGAATGTTAATTTTCAGTTGTTTTTTCGGATTCTAAAAATGATATATCTCTGATTGATCACTCTTCATCAAAAAATGTCGTAGAGATGAATCGTTCGTATTCTTCAGTACTACTGAAAGAATAATATAGTAGAATAGTAATACCAAAAGTCCATAGGATTTTGAAATCTTGAAAAAAGAAGTCTTAAAAATTTCCAAAATGTGGTCACTTTTCGAATTCTTATTCCAAATTACTGGTATCACGAATTAGTTCTTTCCTTTTAAGCTTTCAAATAGTGTACCAAAGCACAATCCTTGACTCATTTCTAATTTTAAAAAGAGTCCATAGTAAATATTGATCGGAAATTCACTATTTCTTCATAATTTTGTTGGCGATTCAGAAAATTTCGAAGAAAGAATAATGCAGTGAAGGAGAATAAATTATTGAATTGTTCTTAATTCTCTGGAATTCTTTCGCGGAATTTTTGTTTGCCAATTTAGGTTCAAAGACATCTTCACTCTCGTACATTCCATAATGCTCTAATTCCTAACTCTTCAGGTTCTGAAGAAACATAAATACACATTTTTCAACCTTGATTGATACTCCCCAGATGAAATTCACTCCTTATTTCATTTTGGGAAATAAAATTCTGTATCGCGTATGCAATAATTCGATTTTAAAATTTGTAATATGCTATTTCACGATTGAAAGAAAAAGTACTGGTCCTTTCCTAAATTCATCAAGACATAATTTGTTGATCCATTTCAGGTGCACAATCTTTATCAATCATTTTTTCTATTGTTTCGGGTAGTTTTATGGACAAAAAAAAATCATTTCCAATCTCATTTCCAAATGAACGTGTTTCTGTTATTATTGTATTGAGAGAGAGAGAAAAGCCATCGAATTTTGATTCGGAGGAGTATTTCATGAATGCTACGGTTTGAAAAGTTTCTCTTCTTCATAAAAGAACGATGAGAATATTATATTATACGACTATAGAGATCACATCAGAAAGAGCAAGAGAAATGGATAAACAGTTTTTTCTTCATTTGCGAGAGAGAAAAAAAAGGAAAGATTATTTTTTACATTAGAAAAGAAAGAAAAACATTTTTATAATGAATACAATAGTTTTATTCAAATGTAATCTCTCCAACGTTTGGTTTATGTTTTGGAATAACGAAAAAACTTCCGAATGCTATAAACTTTTGTTCTCATCCGGCGATGAGAAAATTTGAATCATGAATGCTTGAGTGAATAAATGAATTGAACAATGCAAAGGATTCCTGAAAAAAACTAACATGTTTTTGATGAGTGTGATTCGAGCTTCGAACCTTGTGGCTAAAAACCGAATAAGCTATATCATCCGGCCTACTGGACCAATTCGAAAAAAATATTTCTGATAGCTATGGAGACGGCGAATGACACTTGCGGCCGCTAGGGTCGCTGGTGCGTCTGGTGATATACACGGAGCATCGTCTATAATTTCCATGTTAGAAACATCTAAGAGTCTTCTCTGATGATACAATACTGGAATCATCGGAATAGTTATAGATCCTTTGAATTACTCATAAACTATTTGACTTTCATTAAATTTCTCAATTCTGATTCAGAAAAATTGAAAGTGGTCAACTCCGTCTAAGTTTGAAAGAATGAATAATTATTGGAAAATTGGAATGATTATAAAGGAGGAGAATATGAAATATTCTTCGAGAATAATAATTCGTTTTCTGAATCTTATGATATGTACGTGTTGTTTCGGAAGGGATTTCGATATCTGTATCGTTTTTCCAGAAGAAACCATTTTTACAATCTATTTTTGTATCAACCCCAATTCAAAATAGCACTCAGAAAATTGTAGATAATCAACAGTGATTTTCAACAAGTGCAGTCATTTAGAAAATTCATAAATAACTGGATCCCAAATCATTCTATTCTCAAAGGAACAGTCAGAGAATAAACGTCTTCAAAAGTTTCTAATAATTTCTGAATTTGTATTTTTTTATACCTAGAGTTGAAGATGTAAGAACCGCCAAGGGGCGTGAACCATTTGACCATCCAATCAAAATTCATGATTACGTCACATTAATTTTGAAATGATTCAGTCTCAGAAAGCTCGCTAAGGATTTCTCGACCTACAAATACATATTTTTAAGCACGTAATTTATTACTTCATTAGCGCATTTTGTTTCTATTTGCAGTCGCCAAAATTCATAGTTCCCGACTTCGTAATTGTGAAGTCGATCATTCGAAAATTAATGAAACGTATTCATGAATTTTGATATAATTAGGAAGTGAAGGAGAATGGTAAGAATGTTTCTGACGAATCTGGCATCCCTTGGATATTCCAAGTGAAGCTTTGAAGCTAACGGAAACTATTTTGACATGGATATAACAATTTTATTCAAATTCATAGTTAGAAACATTTTCTGATTTAAGATGATACACATGCATTCTTATCACGTCATGTATGAAAAATCACATCAAATGAAAAATTATTCAATCGGAAAATTTCATTTCGTAATTATAAATCATATCATCCCTAATCAGCCCCTGATCGGGTTAGCACAGTCCGCCCCGGATAGGGTATATTTTGTGGTT
>UWOG010233965.1:0-10147 GCA_900490065.1 Neuroterus quercusbaccarum
ATCGAATCCAAGTATGGGCATCCATCGAGGCCTGGGAGGGGGAGACCTGGACCTTTTGCGAAGAGTAGGCTCAGCAGGCAGAGAAGACCTAACAGGAGACTCGATAGAGAGATGAGGTCGGATAGAAAGAGGAGATAAGCCAAAAGAAGAAGAATTGCCCCGACGAGGAACGCCAGGAATGGGGTCACCATTAGGTAAACAGTCAAACTGTGAACTTGAATCTGTAACAATAAATATATCGAGCGTGTGATTAAATTATTATTTGTATTCCGTTATTGGATACGTGACCTCAATCATAATAATAATAATTTCGCACTCCGGGCCAGAAGTCATCCTATTGCTTCATCCACCCAAAGGTGGAGTTACTAGGTGAATACACTCGTGAATTTGTGGGTTCATCATATTCACGGCAGAGTATAGTTAACAGCACGCGATATTCCCAAGCGGTCGCCCACCTGAGTACTAGCCGCAACCAACGCTGCTCAACTTCAGTGATCTAACGAGAACTGGTGTTTTCAGACTGATGCAGGAATTGTATAATGAATTTTCAGTCTCTCAATAATTATGTAGCTCATAGTACATTTTTCTTCCGAAATCTCCGCAGTGAGGATAACCACCAGAGATATGCCGGGTGTATGATAAAGACTCTTCCCCTTCAATGGAGCAGAGAATTATCGATGTATTATCAAGAAATTCCATGAACACTGTAATTTGAAAAGAATCAAGTTCTTCCTCAGATTGTATAAAAAATATGTCATATACTCGCTCTTGTATAGTCGTTTTCTGATGTATGATATCAGCATTTGGCTTGTTTCCCTGAGATATTCCCGTTCCATCATAGTCAGCTCCAAGGATCAGAATTCCATCACTTTCAACATAAGACATCATACAAATGCACGTTGAATTTTATCCAAACAAGCAGCAATCATACACTTTCATGTATCGCCATAAGTTGACTAGCGGGCTGATGACCATCAGTCTTACCAGACAAATTATTGAATCGAGTGAGTTGACTGTCATTCCTCCCGGATTGCCCCAACTCTGTTGCATGATCCTTCTCATCAAGTGGGAGCACAAAAGTACAATTTTGCCAGAAAGCCAAAGTGATTCTTGTAATAGAGCAGATTAGGAGAAGTATATCCAATCTCGAAGTTTTTGCTTGAACCGTCCGGAATTAAAATATTCTTCCATATCTATTCTCATGATCATTGATGACTTGCGAATACTGATAAACAGCGGCCATATCATACTTCGGATTCTCAGATCCCATACCTACGCTGAGACGCGTTAGCTCACTCATTACCATGAAATGAACTTCCGAATTGAAGAAGCTAAAACTGATCGTTGTAAAGGAATTGGGCTCCAGCAGATTTTTTGACAACCTCTTCGTGGTAGACTCTGAGAAATAATTTTCATAGGCTAAGTGCCGACGCTTTTTGGCTCTCAATGAAGAACGACCACTCAGCTGTCCTCAATTTGGAGTTATGTGAGGCACTGAATGAGCCAGTGGCAAAAAACCGTGTCATCCTGCTTTGGATTTCTGGACACAGTAGCATCAAGAGCATTCGCTTGGTCACCAGAGAAATTGCCCGTTGGCTGACTGAAGAACATCAGAATGAGCGGAGTTTGGTCTATGGTTGCAATCAGGCTGGAATACTCCGCGGCTACAAAATGGACTCCAACTAAGCGGATCATTCAAATCCGAGAGGGGATAAATTCTGTTCCCAACAGAAATCTTAATAGGACACGGCAACCTACGGCACCATAGAGATAAGATAGGGTTGAAGATTCTCCACCACTGCCTCATGATTGCGGCAAAAAATGTAACACTCACAGGTAGTTCTTGCATCATTGAAGTCCTGCATGTCAGCCAAAGCCGTGGCTGCGGGTCGTCCCAATCATCCTGTTTAAAATTCTGTACATCGAATAGCAGATTCTAGATATCTCTTTTGTTATATTCATGTATCATGGTTGAATGTCAAAGTTCCTCTCAACAATAGATCTAAGTGAGTTATCATCAACCTTCCAATCTGAGCACGAAGGAAAGTGCAATATCAGATATAAACCTACGATATTCGAAACCCTGATTTAGATCAAAACACGTCGTTGAATATAAAGTTGAGCACAAAACACGGAAGAAGATGATTTGACCACGACCATGTGACAGGTGGCTCTGCAATTCTCACAAATGACTCAATGATGGATCAACTCATTTGAATAAACTTATCAGGAGCACCCAAAATAAGAGATACGTCAAGTAGGAAATATGAATCAGGGAGCCATACAGATGAAATCGCTGAAAACAAGATCTAAAAAATAAGCTGTAAATCGAAAAGTATTATATGATAATATTCACCAATGGAATTGAGTATGATCACCGAACAGATGAAAAGTGTATGAGAAAAAGTCATTTTCGTCGAATAGACAAAAACCTTATTGATTTATAATTAAAGAATAGTGTTAACTCTTTAACTCAAGAATATCACAGTTTTCTTCAAGATTTCAATGAAGATATATTTCGAGCTGATAGTTATAATCTCATAGATTATAATCAGCAACAAGCTTGTCATTAGGAATGAAATGTTTACATTCTATTGGAGTCAGCTCCACGAAAAATATTTAATTACATTGATCATTGTACAGCGTACACGTCAGATGAATTATCGCTTCCAACGAACGAATATTCATATTATTCCAATTCTCAAGTTTGATGAAACACGACTCACCTTGACAGGCACACAATTATAAGAGTGAACTCCAGGAATAATTCGCGACGGAAGGTTCAATTCGAAGATCATGTTATTGAGAAATGTTGCTTCGAAGCTTCCTATTCGAAATATTCAGTGTTGAAGGATATGTTCTCTAAATCTATGAACCAGCGCTCTCGAGAAATTGACCAACGCTCAGTGCAATTCGAATTCAAGAAAATGTTGGAACATCTTCAGGATAATGCTGTATTCATCGCAAATCTTCAGCGTAGTTCGAATGACCTTTGGACACATTGTCAGACTTCCGACATACATTCGCACTCCAGGATATACCTCATTAGAGTTGACATTGTCTTGCCGAAAGAGGGCTAAGTTTCCCTCCAGCACCTTACTGTAAACATCTTATCAGGTGAATCAAAGACTGCACAATGGACGATTTGTTCACCTGGTGGATTTTCTTGTTGCATTGATTCAAGAACCTAATTGTCCAGAAGTCTTACCAGATCTTGTGGCTGAAGTTGACCCTCGATCCTCGCATATGAGTATAAACACCTTAGAAGCTAGCGTTCGGAAACATCATTTCACTTTTATATTGCATTTTGCGTCAGAAGATTCATAGTAGAGGTAAATTTCACGAACCGGCATTACAAGCGGCAGAATCACAAGGTCACGTTATAAAGGAGTACCTAAAGCCGGATAAAATATCTTGAAATTTCAAGGGAGAAGATTTTTTCCGCTGATCTGATATATCTCTGGAAATTTCATCTTCTCGTCTAAGTGTGGTATTTAGATGTTCTCCGATGATGTCGATGCAAGAAAAGAAATCAAAAAGTCGCTCCATGTCTGAGCTGACTCATCCTGATAGGAGTAGGCTCCAGAAGAATTCCGAATGAGATCCTCGTTGTCGACTCTAGAGAGTAATTCCCATAGGCTTACTACAAACGCTCTTATGGAGGCCCGTAATAGCCCTGAACGGAACAGCGATCATGTCGCTTTACTCATTTTGGAATGATGTGAGGTACTGAATAAGCTAGCGACAGACAACCGTGTAACTTGTTTCCGGATACCTGGAGCAATGCGATATCGTACAGGTTAGCAAAACTAGAAGCAGGAGGAAATCCCACTGGACTTTTGCCAGTTGTATGTTTTTCCAGTAGGTTGGTCACTGGATATATATTTACAGTTGGCTAGAAAAAGAACATCAGAATGAGTGGGATTTGGTCTCTGGTTGCCATCAGGCTGGAATACTCCCAAGCTAGGAGCTAGACCCTAACTGAGCGAATTGGTCACTCCTCAAGTTCGCGAGGAGATGAATTGGAGTCCTGATAGAGATCTTGATTGAACATGAAAACCTCTGCTATCATACAAATAAGATAGGCTCCGGAGGGAGTCCACTTTCAAGTTTGTGCTAAGAGAACAATGAGATAGCTACTCATATTCTTTGCCAATTCTTATTGATCGCAAGGAGAAATGTCACACTCACAGGCAGTTGTTGCAATAATAAAGTGAAAAATGTAAGCCAACAGCATGGCTGCGGTTCTCTCCCTATGAAGAGGGCTATGGGGTTACGCTGATGCTTCTCCATAGGACGCGATTAGATAACCCAAGCGTCAGGGGTGTCGAAGTTTCAACGAAGAATAATAAAATCCATACCTAAACTTTGGCTTGCTAAGTTGAATTCCCAGGATTTGAGTGTCTGTTATTGGGCGAATGTGCTGATCTAAGGCCTTCGAATTTCAACGATAACTTGAGTATCTATACTGTCATTCATGTGAAATGTAACAAGATCCGGTGACTATGAATTCCCAGTTATCATCAGACATTCCATTCTCATGATATGGATGTATATCATTATTTTGGATCTAATCTATGAATCCTGATTGAAACACTTCGTGAGGTGTACATTGAGAAGGAAAAGAGGAGACAGATGACTGGGCTACAATCATCTGATACGTGGTGCCGGAATTTGACAACTGATTCGATTACTGATCGATTGAATCGAATGAATTCATCAGGAGTACCCGAAACAAAGTATACGCCAAGTAGGAGATAGGAATTAGGAAACAATACAGATGAAATCGCAGGAAACTGGATTTTCGAATAATTTGGGTAATGTGCTGATAATTTGAAAGCATTATATGATGATATTAACCGATAGAATAGAGAGATATGATCAAGCACATGGAATGAACATATATTTCGCGCTAATAGTAACGATTCTATTGGTTGATATCAGCATCAAGCTTGTCATTCGAAGATTATATATTCACAGAATATCAAAGTCAGCTCCAAGAAGAATATGAAATTACATTGATCTTTGTACAATGAACACGTCACATAAATTATCCCTCCCAAAAAAGAAATGATTATATTCATCTGATTCCTGAGTTCGATAACATACAATCCCTCTCGACAGTTACACAATGATGAGAAGAAACTTCTGCATCCATTTTCAACGGAAGTTCCAAGTTCAAGATCATGTACTCGAGAAATGCTGCTTTGAAAATCACTGTTTGGAAGATCCAGTGTTGGAGAATATGTACTGTGAGATGACAAACCAGCGCTCTCAACACTTCCTCAAATTCTCAGTTCAATGGGAATACAAAAATATATTTGAGAAGTAAAGAAGATCATTCAATCATATTCGCTGATCTTTAGTGTAATTTTGGATGATTTTTGAACTCGTTGCCAGAGTTTTGACGTACATCTGAATCCCAGAATATGCCTCATTAGAGTTACCATCGTGTGACTTCCTCCCCACCAGGGTATTCGAGTGCCAATGGCTATGTCTCACCAAGTTTCTGATGATAAATTTTCAGCACAACAGCAAACATCTAAGACCTCACAGTGGAATTGTTATAAGGTTGATCAGGGAACTGCACAAGGGACGACTTGGAGCATATCTGGCTAGTGTTTTTTTTGAGTTGATCCAAGAGCCTTATTTCCCAGAAGTCGAACTTACATCGAGTGATCCTCTTGCAGAGTGGCGTCCATCCCTACCATATATCGCGGTTCGAGTTTAACGTCAATCCTTTCATATGTGTAAGAACACTTCAGGAACTAGCGTTCAAAAACGTTGTCTCACTTTCTTCGCCAAACATTTCCTCCTGCTTTCTAAGTGTGAGATCCAAATAATCTACGATGATCTCAATGTTAGAGAGTAATCACAGCCAAGCTCATGAGCACTCGTCTCCCGAATTGAACAAATATTTTTCCTATTCCTTACCTATGTGTATTCCTCAAGTCGCTTGAGGGGATGGTCGATATTCAGCTGACTCAATATTTGGATGATCATTACTCATTTCATCCTTAACAGGACATATTCCGTTGGAGCATAGCGCTATCGTCAGTTACCCATAACCTTTCGGAATGCTATCAATTCAATTCACTCTTACTCGAGTGATCGCTCACTTTTTGTTTTCAACTTCGATGATCTTCACTCTCACTGGGGAGGAGTGATGAGGAGGGTTATCCTGTAATTAATTTTCGTCTACAAATAGTTGTGAGTCTTCGCATGCGACCTTCAAGCTGCTTTGAACTTCTGTTGACATCACCTTCATGCTGATGACAGAAAAATATAACTTGTTGCGTCACTCATTTACCTCCAGGAATAGATTCCGGAATTGTGCATGAAGATGTCAATAACATATACGACTAAGTTGTATCTGATCGATTTGAATCACATTTACAAGAAAAAATTCTCTGCTACTTGGATTCTCTTCCCATGATCCATCTGAAGTCTTTAATTCTCTCCTGAACTGGCACATAAACGGTCTTGATATCCACTTCGATTATTTTCGCAATGATTATGTTTCGATATCCGACAGGAATCTCTCTTAGAGACATTATGTTGAACTTATATGACGCAAAACTTCATATCTTCTCATCGGCTGTCAACTCAAGTAGATATCGCATTCCGGCAATACCTTCTCGTTGATATGTTTGATAAGCAGATCTCTTCCATTCATAGTGGGCAGCTTCGGGAAGAACTTTCGAGAAGTATCCGGGAAGCGCCTGAATCACTTAGTTATGAAGACATTTTTTCGGGGTTTTAGAATCTATAGGGATATCTCTGATACGTTGAAACAATAGGTCCATTCTGATGATCTCGATAAGTCAATTTCATCATCTAAGATTGTCGATTGGAACGTCATGGAGAGTCGAACGGGCCAACGCACGAAACGCAATAGATCTATTGAAAGATTGAGATCGCTGATCATAGAGGGTCGATTTTCATCACCTAAAATGACGGACTCCATCTTCTAGGGCAGTCGATCTGGCCATCTGGAGAAATCGATTCAAGCATTTTCAATATCCTTCATTTCCTGCCCTCTTCCTACTCATCCTCAATTATCTATCATGATGGAATCCGAATCACTGGATAGGATTCTGCCGATCAAACCTGGAAATTTTGATGCAATATGGGAATTCTGGTAGGAATTTTGATTCTTCCCAAATAGCGGTGTATATCATGTATGATTTTATATACAGGAAAAGTGAACATATACAATATATTCGGAACAGAGAAATCTGAGGATACGGCGGAGCATCATTGTACTCCTCTGGATCCTTAGATTCAAAATATTAAAGTGAATTCAGGAACCGATATCCCACATCTGAGTTCTTTCTGCGATCACCGAAATTCTTCCATTCTTTCACTTCTTCACAAAATGCGAGTTTTCAGCTTACTGTCTCAAAACGCAGTACTTCTACGTTTTTGAGCTTCAGACAGTTGGATTCAAGGTCAGAATCGTGGAGAAACAGAATGACCACGACGAAATGTCCAAGTGAATTTGAGAAACAGAAGCTATCCCCTATCCCTCCAGAGAATCAAATCTAACGTGGAAAATTTAGGAGCATCGAACTCAAATCTCTGTCTAGAATGTTTTCATTCATGCACTCCACTCTTTATGCATTGTTGCGATGTAAAAATGTATTCGAAACCTATCACAAATATGTTCAAGTTCGATGAGAAGCAAAAGAGACGTTCGAAGGATCCATGAAATTAACTTGCTCCAAAAAGCTCTGAACACCGTTTCGCTCAAGTCCTGTATCGTTCCGCACAACATGAAATATCATGACAGCTAGATTGGTTCAGGTTGACCTGTCCATCGGGAATGACTCAATGTGTGGAGCAACAGCGAACAGCAGATGATGAGAGTATTCATCTCGAAATTTCATTATCGGCTCACAGGAATAACTGTTGAAGTGGAATCCAAATTATTCGTCAGATTTTCCTTCTGAAAGAAAATCATCGATATCAGTCAGCTCAGACCTTTAGGACGCGACGGGCTACTTGCTCTCTCGCTGATGGTCAGAATGAGTGAAAACGAAATCATTGAACTTCTCATCCCGGAAGGTGAGCATCATCATTCCTGACCATTTGTCTGCTTCTCTTGCATCAGTCACACTATCTATATAATCAAAGTCCCTCTGGCTATATCGGCATAATCCTGAACAGTCACTTAGACAATCTAGAATAATGAACTGACTAGAGAACGGAAATACATTGAACATTTGATGCAATTATCGAGTAGATCTAGCATTTTGATTAGACTTCGCATAAGGGAGAATGTTTGATTTGTATGAAACATTTTATTATACTGAACGATGGAACGAGATGAGGCGATTAGGTTCATGGAATTCAGTTATAACTTGGAAACTGGCAACACTGCATCGTTTGTATACATATCTCCGAGGAGCGGGGATCTTTCTTCAGTTTCTATCGTAGCTTGATGTCGACAGCACGTTTGATTTATGTCTTGTGCGTGTTTTTCAAAAGTAAATTTCTCATTCATGTCGTCACCACTCCAACGCGCCGGCCCATTCTTCGCTCATTGTGCAAGAGTCCTTGACCAAAGAAGGCATTTCATCGCTGTCACACTCACCCTAGAGCCCTGATGAAGGCCCCTACGACTTCTTCTCATTCCCCGAGATAAAATCGCACCTCAAGGGAACTCAACATTGCGGCGTACAGGAGTTCCAGGAATTTGCGATGGCCATGCTGAAAGAATTCACTTCGGAGGATTATCAAGGGTGTTCCCAATCGTGGGAGCAACGTTAGAATCGTCAGAATTAGGGAAAGACTATTGTAGAGGTCGATGATAACATTCTGCTTGTAACTTCATTTGCTTGTGTTTCATCTAGGAATTCCCAGGAACGAATTTCCACACCTCGTATTTATGAATTGAGTTCACAAATCATTGACATTTACTGCTCTGAAGTTCTCTTTCATTAGTTTATTGCTGCCAATGGGAGCTTCCTCGACTTCATGGCAGTTCATCACAACAACGCTGCCACTGTTGATGTTCAGTCTCACTCGTTTTGTAGTGCCAGTATTGCGCGTATATATCCCACGCAGATAAGGTTTATTACGTTCCAAAATTGCCACGATGTCACCAGACGTTGTTGTTAAAACAACTTGTTCTCCGGTTGGCAGAGGTACAAGTGCATTACGTGCTGTTCGCAACTCGATTGGTTTATTGGGAGGAAAAGTGTACCTGCGAAATTGGAATACTCTGCGCGGGTTTGCGTGCGGTATAAGTCTAATTGATAAGAGATGTCTAGCATCGATTCCCAGTATAGGCAACAAACGACGTCTGAATGAAGGAGTCCTGGACCTGATGCGAAGAGTTGGCTCAGCGCGCGCAGGCAATCTGACAGGAGACCTAACAGGAGGTTGAGGTCCGATAGGAGGACGAGTGGAGGTGGATGGAGAAGCAGTCGCTGGACGCGGAAAACCAGGAATGGGTTCGCCATTCGGTAAACAATCGAACTGTGAACTTGGAACTGCAAAAATGAACAGAGTATTAGGCTTCTGATAGATTGAACAATTATTCATCCAGATAATATTCTGCCATGAATTCCACTGGATTAGGTCATTTTAACACTAAACTTATGCGAACGGTTCGCAGCTGGCATTCATATTCCATCACCAGTCTCAGTAGAGATCCACCACTGGAGGAATTAACTGAATGATCAAAAGTGAGATGAATAAGACAGGAGTAAGCGCACTCGATTGTGAAGATGAGGCCAGGAAAAGGTTTAACTCATCTACTGAAGAAAAAACGGAGTAAACCCACATATATAGCTTTTGAAGCTGGAGGTCACTCAAGAGGAGCTGATATTATTCCTCTATATCTTCACGTGAGAAATACAGGAGCTTCAGACAGACCTCCAAAAGATGACACATCAGAAACAGGAACCGCAGCTGGAGCCCAACTTCAATCTTTGCATAATCATATGGTGGAATGGACTTCTGGATTCCCAATTTTCGGATATTTGGAGCTATTCAATTGATGAAACTATATTGAGAACTGCTACAAATGAGTAAATGTTTATGACATCGATCAGCGGCGAGGTATTTTCTTGCCTAATCGTTATTTGATCAATGACCTCTCGAACAAGGGAACAGGACTATTCGTAACTGATTCTGAGTT
>UWOG010234957.1:0-13097 GCA_900490065.1 Neuroterus quercusbaccarum
GAATAATCATGAACTTCTCTCTGGTCGGAACTAGCGTTACCTTATTTATAAAATTCCAACTGAATCCACGTTACTGAAATGAAATAGAACAGAGGTCGTTCAGTGTCGCGTTAGCTGGTCTATTTCTTGTGGCTGCTGAATGTTGGAACAGCTTCCGTGTGGTTGGTCCCATAACGTAATCCAAATTCTTTGATTATGGGAGATATGTGAGTGTAGATACAGTACATTTGTAGTAAATGAGGAAGCTTTTTCCCTCCGTGGCACAAGAATCGTTAGCATGCGGGAAGAAAGAAGATGAACAATCGGTGACCACCAGATCTAATTCTCATCCTATTACGTGTGTTGCGGGAAGGCCAGGATTCTATCCAGTGCCATAGCGTTCAGGGCTTTTCTAAGAGATGTAAGAACTTCCTCTCACATGAGGATCACTGTTGCAGACCAAGGTAAAGCTACATGGCTAATGAGATCATTCCCGAAGCCCAGGGAAAATGATCCGCTGTCTTCGCTGGCTCGAGATAAATCTGAGGTTTTCAACCAGGTTCCGGGACTATTAGAGACAACATAGGAGATGCGTGAATCGGATTCGATACAAGAATCACAATTCTCATATAACAACAGTATTCATGATGATGAGTTCTCTCATCGACTATTATGACGAATGGACATTTAACATATAATGAGTTGAAATTTCATTTTTCCACTGCATATTGCGACATCAGGACTAAACTGCTGTAGCATTAAAATTACTTCAAATTCGGTGGATGAATACTAGGTTTAATGCTGATCCGAGTGATCTTCAAGAGTTTCCGATTATTCCAATGAAGGCATCATGAATTTCCCACTTCTGATAACGGAATCATTTCACTTCAATGAATTTCTGAAGGCAACACGAATCTGTAGTTTTCTAGTTCCAGCGGACAAAAAAAATTAACATGCTGCATTATTCCGGAAGATTCAACAGCTCCAATGCTAAATTTTCCAGAATGATTCACAACAGAGTTTGAACTGTAGATGAGCAACAAAAATGGAATGCTCTTAAGTATAAGTGGAGTGTTTGCTTATGAATACATCCGTGCTTACTTTTGATGTTTTCCCCTCTTTCGTCAGACTATATGTTTTGTTATACCTGAGGCTCAAAATGTGATTCTTAAACGCGGAAACGCGAATTTCGACGAGCATATAATCAAGGTTAATCTAGATTCATTCCTCTGATCTGAAGATCCATGTGATCATTCCGTATCTGCTGCACACCTTGTGAATCAAAAAGTTTCACTGGCAAATAACTTCAAGATGATCCCGACTTCTTAGCATAATGCCAAGCCAACTCCTCTACAATGCGCTGGAAGCGACTTTATTTCCTCATGCATGGATGACGGTATTGTGTACGGCCACGAAAACTGCTTGGTGCCACCTGGTATCTGAAAGTGGAAACATGAGTTGGATAAATTCTACTATTTCACATGTGTTTGAAAATAAATGGATTCATACTGAAAAAAGAAATTCCATTTTTTGGTAACGGGATTACCTGTCGTAAAACTTATAAAATCCGAAGTTGAGAAACAAAACTTTTGCTCAAGTTCATTCAACGGTTTTGTCATAATTGTGTTCTGAATTTCTCTTGTTTATGAAGTTTGAAAACGTCGAATAAATTCGTAAAAATACGAAGGTATCTGGAAAAAATATTTTGTGTTCATCCGGAACAAGATATTATTAGATTAATACGATATATTATTTCTGTAACCGTATTGCGAGTTTTCAGAATTTCAGGTTAGATATGTGAATAATACCATAATATCCAGAGGGTATATTTTAGTTTCATTCAAATTTCATTGAGTTTCCATCACTGGTCTTACCGTTTAACTCCGAATTTTTTCTTACCATTATATTTTTCCTGGAAGATTAATCATCATGCGTTCATTGATCACTAATCATGTGATTGAATCTCTTTCGCGCGAAGACAATTCCAAATATAACAACTTCAATGTTCCTGACTGTGGAAACTTTTCATATAAATGAGAGGAGGAAAATTATCCAATTAGCTGGAGAAATATGATTCAAATGAATCGCAGGTTGTGGAGAATGAATGATAATTGATCACTCCAACGATTGGAGGATATTCGAAAAAAATAGGGTCACTTGAAATGATACAGTAATATTTTTGATGGAAGACCAATTTGAAAAAAAACTCATTCAAGCGGATGAAATTTGTACAAACGATAGAAAATTAATAAACTAATGTTGATCAATATTTTCCTGAATGGATAGTTATTAAAAGATATTGCAGAAAATCGAGAGAAAGAAGCTTATGTAAAGAAATTCAATTTGTTCGAATAAATTGAAATTGATAAATCAATGTTAATACATATTTCACTTGACGACACGTAATAATTTACAGGAACAATCAATATTTTTGTACTATAGTTAAGTTTAATACATTTATTTCCAACAATATTTCATTTTCTCCGAACGATACATTCTTCTCACGAAATTCTTGCTCTCTTTCATTATTATCGAAACTTCGAAAAGCTGGAAAAAATGATTTTGTTACATTTATCAATTGTTTTTTGGGGAATTGGACTCGTTTACATAGCTGAAAAGGAGTTGATCGCTGTTGATGGAATTTTCCAGAAAACAGATAGTGATAATTTTAGAGCTGACAGAAATATCCAAACTTATTCATTTTGTTCAGATAATTGTAAAATTATTATCCAATGCTGGAAACATCATCAGTCTCCCCTAAGTCAAACATAAGGATATTCTAGTTTGCGAATTATACAACTCCTGATTCAAATTGTAGACCCCCTTAATACTGTTCTTTGTATCAGAATATATGTTACGTGATGAACACCCGTAACTCAACGTCGTATGGCGGAGAACTCACAGACGTTTGTCTGATGACATTCAACTGGATTTGGTTTATTTCATTTACTTACTGCTCTTGCAATCTCAGAACATGGATCACTGCTAAACTTTCTCTCTCATTCAGTGTTTAAGGATGAATATCCATAGAATGATTCATAGTTTGTGAGCCTATTTTATTTGAAATGTTCATCATTGATTCGCTTGTTGAAATTCGACTGGCAATTTCTTGGGTCATTTCCATATCCAACAATGAAACCAGAACAGGTTCAACAGAAATGGAATGATCAACTTTCCACGCAATATTCTTGCAAGAAATTTCCGTCTATTATTCAGCTTCGTTTCGAGAAATGTCAGATTCGTTTTTTAAGCGATCGTATATCTATTTATTACATTTGGAAAAAAACACACGTGTATCTTGTGTAAATTCCAAATTTCCATCCAATCAATGTATCAGGCCTTGGCCGCCGTGGGCGCTGCCTGTCATATCCAGTTAATATCAAGGTCATGTCCGTACTCAATAGAGAGTATAAGCACCTAGAAAAGAAAGCAAATACATTTTGTTGGTCTGCTTATCAACTTATCGAACGAATTCCATGGGAAAATTTATATGGATACATCAAGGTTCATTATCAGAAGTTAAAATGAACGAAGCTTCAGTGGTAGGAAACATCAATGAACATGATGATCAAAGAGATGAGTTGACATGAGACACATCCAGAAGGATCGAGTTGGAGTGGTTGTACCAAGTAGATAAAATTGGAGCTGGTAGACTCACATATCGAGTGCTAAAACATCGAGTGAATAGTATTGAGTCCAGAAGCTGAACGCAGAGAGAATTTCCAGGATTCGTGAATTGAAGCCTGATAAGGGAAGACATGAGGACCTACGCGACCGCGAGAGCTCGCGTGAAGAGATGCATGGAAGTTCGATGAGCTAAAGAATTATGCTGACGCAGATAGGTAATGTTACCATCGCTCGCGGAAAGTATCATCAGTAGCATGGATGTCTTCTGAACCTCACTAATCAAATCTCTGGCCAGCAAGGATATCCGCGTGAGATGTCCTCATACATACAGATGCAGAATTAGAAGTTTCGTGACTTTTCAGGTGCTGAACCATAACGATAGTTCATAATCAAAATTTGAGAATAGATTCTAGCAAATAAAAATCACTTAGAATCTCACGAAAGTAAGGTTCGAATTGGTTGAATAAACGCAATATGTGCTATTCCTCAGTCCATGGTTATGATAAGATCCTGGTTCATCCGGGAAGGAGTTGAAGAAGAATGGAATGAGCAAGAAATACAGCGCTTTCTGAAGACTTAACTTTTGCCGAAGACTAAAGCGTCGGCTCGACCATCTAGAAAGAACCAAAATTATCAAAAACTTGTTCTGCGGTGTAGATGCATATCATCACAACACAGAGATATGTAGGTTTGATAGGAGTTTGTCATATCACCTTCTTCAAGTGATGACAGTATGGTGGATTCTATTCATCTAGGTCGCTCAGAAAGGTGGCTTGTATCACCGTATACTAAAAACTGGGGACGATCCAGCCAAGTGATGCACAATACTCCTTGTATAATCGGACATTCAAACTTATGCCGCGGGCACCTATCTTTGGACGCACAGAAACAACTTCTGAAGTTCGGCTTCCTCCAGAGATTAATACAATCACACTACCAGAATATCCATAGAGATCGTGGCGGGCATACTAAACGTTTACTTGACGTATATCCTGCAGCACGCTCATACAAGTGAGAGAAAATTTGGCTCTCTGTAGATTTCCAGATGATTTATTTTGTTTGGATATTATAGTTTCATAAAATGAGCCAAATCCAGTGACTCAGGGGTTTTTTGATCGTTGATTACGAATCTGGTGTGAACAATTCTGAAAACAGAATGGCAGATCCAATATGTCGAACGAGTATGCTATATAAATGTTTGATTTCTTTAAAAAATTGTATCAGGGGGTTTCCTAAGTCGCTGATTACGAATCTGGTGTCAACAATTTCAAAAACGAAATGGAAGGTCCAATATGGCGGACGAGTAGGCTTAATGAATATTGGATTTTTTCAAAAATTGGAATGAGCGGGTTTTCAAAGTCGCTGATTACGGATCTAATGTCAAAAATTCCAATCTCCTCCAGTATCACTCAGAAATAGCGACGTTGACATAGAGAAGGATGTAGTTCCTTTCTTTGAATATTCAAAAAAAAAATTTGTCCCATCTTCTCATATTTATTTCCTTATTTTCCTGAAAATGTTATTGTTCATTCGATTGCAAACTATATTTTCGCTTCTGAACTAAGGGGTTGATTCATTTTTGGAGGTTCGGGACGTAGGGAAGTCATGAATGGGTCTTGAGACACAGAGAACATATTAATAACATCTTCATTCGTGGAGATCCGGGAAGTTTTTCTTGAATGGATTAGCCTGTACTGTTCATAACTTTCATTTTTACTCCCCTGGGCTTCTTCTGGAAGAAGGCCGATTGATAGTGATACACACTCAATAATTTCAGCTCCATGCATCAAAATTTTGTGCACGCTGGATGGCATGTAATACCATGGGTGTGATCCAGCAGCTAACTCTGCCGTATTAGCAGCGAAAACTCCAAATTCAGGAGAATTGATGGCTGAACTGCTGCAAATGACTTGAAATATTACTGCCAGTCACCTCATTATTGTCTAATCCACAACAGTGATTCCAGCGGAAATGGATGGGACCCTAGTTTCGCCATGAACTCCTCTTGGATACGGCCTTTATTATCATCCTTGAGCCGCTCAGTTGATTATTTGGTTCGCAAAGCTTTAAAAAGGCGATTTTAGGTCAGGTGTAGTATATATTCCATAAATTTGATTCGAGCATCAAGTGGAGACATCTCCAATCGAAGTGCCTCAAGATCAGATGATCTGGCGTTCACTTCTGACAAGTCATTCATTCTTTTTGGCCGAGCTCCACATACAGCACAGTTGCTTGATAATGATGTATTTGCAATAGCTTGTGCCACCTTTCCATCAATCATTGTAAAATGTAGAATTTACTTTACTCTGATTGTATTCAGTCTGGAAGAACATTCGAAATGTTGCAATTTCTCGATCCCAACATCCACCTTTTGTTCCTCCCTTTTTATCAGATCTGATGTTTCTTTGGCGTACTGGAACTTCAGCACTCTACAGTAGCATGTTCAAGAGGGCCGAGAATTTTCAGGAATCATGGTGCTTCCATCTCCAGCAACTGTCATACGCACTGGTACAATGGATGTCATGAACAGTTTTATGTCCGATGCTTCTTGACATCCATCAGGAAATTTTTGCATAAAACTTCTTTGCCCAGAGGCTCAATCAAAGTCTCATTTCGTTTGCAACAACAGCTCCTTGTTTTCTATCCTACTTCTCCCTTCATCCATCATCGTTTCAAAAATTCTTCGTAGCGTGTGGTCGAGTGAATACTAGAGGTTGACTTATGGTGTTCTTTTTGTTACTGTCTCGCTTCTAGGATAGCACCTCTCTTTAGCCTCCAATACCTTGTTATATGGAGGATAAATATCGTGCCTGATGCTTAGACAGGCGGTTCGAATGAGTTGATACTGATAATCAGACAGTTTAGTCTCTGTAATCAGTGTCCATGCGTGATCAGAATCAAGAACTGATGAATGATCGTCTTTCGAACATGATGAAGAACCAGCCGCGACGATCAAATTTTTAAAATAGAAAGAGCGGTGGTTTTGCACTTTCATCGTTGACCTCTTCTACCGCACTCACTAAAGTCCTCGAGCAGTATAACACAATGACTATTAACGGGGCTGATATTGTATCTAAAGTAGACAAATGAACTGTAAATTTACCTCTAAACCATTTGCTAAATTTATTTTGAAAAATTTATTTGTTGTGGTGAACAGTTTACATTTAGTTTCAAAATGCGCCATAAATCTCTTCATGATTGCCCTCTTGACATAACTGATTATATTATCCTTGAGGGTAGGATATCTCAGTTCCGGAAATTGTTCGATAGAATGACCACTATAAAGTGCATCCACTAACATTGAGTACGCGATTCCAGACGATTCACTCATTTTTGTTGCAACCTCCACAGAGAATTATAGTGTAATTTCCAGAGTCATGGTACCTGGAGGTAGGAGAGATTCGCAAACGAATTCCGTTCCCAAGAATTGCTCCCTTTTCTCCGTGCTCCCACGAAATCGACCATTCGGTTAACATACCTCTGATGAAGTTATCTTTGAAATGTTGTTGACAACAGATACGGTGGAGAACGGCAGCCTTACTCTCAGGGGTGTTTCATGAACACCAAAGCTATCGAAAAAAATTGTTTCCAGACCGGAACAAACCTGAACGTTTTTCAGAACCTCACGGTGTGAGGAATGAAATGAAATTACTGTAGAAACATTGAATTTACAACTTATCGAGAAAATATGACTTCCTGGCTTTTTCGCACACGCATCAACAAACGTCATCGACGTGATCACCTGCTTACAGCATTCTGCAACTATCTTCCTAACTGGAACTGTACTATGATAAATGAAAATTAGGCTTTCAAATTTGGGCTAAGTTTCATTTGGAGGAGAATAGTATGCTAAGTGAGAATTGCTGCTCAGTATGCAATAACATAGAGAAGGGAGATCCGTGAAGAGCACTCAATTCCAAGTCCAGGATGATTGCTGAAGATTGATGTATGGTAGGATAATGTGATCCTCTTCGGAAATTATTATCGAAAAATGATCAACCTGAACAGTACTCCTGGATTCTCCTCTACTTCACACCTGACTGGATTTGCTCATGTTATCAACATAGGAAACAAACGTGGAGGTTCTCAGGAGAGAATATTCGCAGTAACCTCAACGTATTAAATGTTCCCTGCTATCATTGGGATTACGTTATGAAACAAGTGAAAATTAGTATGTAAGAATGGAAATAAATTGTGACTTGGAACGACCTCCTTTCCTGCCACTGAGAGCAGCGTTAAGGTACTTGAATAACAAGATCCCATGTTGTAGGCTCAGCTGAAAATCACCGAATAGGAATCGTTACGATTGATAACGGGAAATACAAACGAATACATTTGTTCATAGAAACCTTTTGGATTGTTTTCTCAGACATCGCATGAATCTAACATCCATATATCCGAAGTTTCGATGATTTAGGTGAATTTTCACAACTAAAAACATCCGGTAGAAGAGATGTACAAAATAGTAGTTTGCTTGTTGAGGGTGAATATGCTCCCTCCCGAAGAGATTATTCGAAATCAAAAATCATCTAAGAATGAGTAATTTCCAAGTGTGACTGGAATATCAGTTTTTAATAAAATTCCCTGCAAACTCCAATTCTTGAAATATTCCGCTTAGTATTTGTAATAATTCCAAGACTCCTGGACATGGAATCCAGATATCATAAGAAAAGGTCCTAGATGGAGAAAATCTGCGAAGAAATATACGAAGAATCATCGATGTAATCAGGGATTTCTTAGAATAGAAGAGTTACTACGACAGACTAGTTCTTCAATTGTCGTGCAATGAAGGAAATTATTCCTATCATATTGAAATTCATATACAAGGGTACCTAATATAACTTTTCCTACCACTACCAGTTCGTCAGATCATCTTCTGAAACAATCACATAGTTTAAAAATATCTGAATGTAAAGCCTCAAGTTTTCGCAGAATATGTGTGGTATTCTCTTCACAAGGTTCACAAAACGTCTTCTGCTCTGAATTTTCTCTACATCATTGCAGTGAAAACAAAAATTTGTATGCTATAACTCTTTCGTCAGCAAACAAAATATAGGATACAATATTCTGTGATGATATTCCCCCCTGAAGGATGAATTCGTTCGAAAAGTTTCCATAGTCAGGAAAATAAGTTTTTCGCGATTTTTTCGGTTTTTACAGCCACAATGATGTTAAATTTCATAATAAGAATCGTAGAGCATCAAATTCGTGAGATATTTCTTTCTGCAATGTCACCTCATCAGTATCACCAACTATGAATGATTTGATTCATTCATTAGTTGATACATCATATTCGATCGAATTCAGACACATCTGAAATATCCATCCAATTATGATTTCCTACTTTGTGCAATCTGCAACTCGTGAGATGAAATGCTCATCCTATGAATCCATCCTGAATTACACATTATCATATCTCCTAATTTTAGGAATGGATGTGGTTTACGCTGTAGGTGCGGAAAATCAGTGTAACAATGCACTTCAGCTCGTGGCAAGTGTTATTCACGAGGCTGTCTCAATATTGTTCCAACACGAAGCGACTCTGAGGAAAAAAGTGCATCCGCCTCCAGATTCTCGAGGCTTCGGAATGACAATCGAGGACAGCGAAGATGATGACAATGAAACAAATAATTTTCATATGCCCAGAAGATGACGACGATGAAGAAGAAGAAGCAGAAGGAGCCTGATACTTGTGTCATCTAAATATCTAAAGATTCATATGAATGCGCTCCATTTCAATCTAGATTGAGTTGAATATACAGCCACTGAATTCTGATGAAATTACAATATATCCACTCGCTACATCGCTGCTTGAAATCTGCTTCAGATAATCCAATATGTAATCAGTATATACAATTAGTATTCCACGCAATGAATTTCGAATTACATGCATTGGGTGCATTATTCCAGATGGATTTATCAGACATATGGAGAATTGTGTCGAATGAAATGAATTCACTAATAGATATTCGCGGAAGACTGATTCCTGTGACTTGATCTTGATTTCCTTAGGTTCCACACACGCGAATTAATGAGACTTCTAGGAAAACTTCGAGAACATCATACAACGTAATTTCTTCTTTCCTCATCTTGTTTCGTTCCAGGAGAAAACACCGTTTTTATTTCTCAACCAGAGGAGACAGTAGTGAACGTCTCTACTGTGTGAAGTGAATTGATACTGGAATCTTCCAGACCCGTCTGAGAGTTTCGAAGACTTCACTTCCGCTCCACCTATTCAGAAATACCACCTCCGTTTTGAGTCCGTTTTCGGTAGGGTTGCGAAGGTTATATCTTGAAAATCTTACGCGAGTAGAAAAAGAATGGATCATGAGAAAAAGCCCTCGGGGGGGGAAAATTTCATGGAATCCGTGAAAAAAACTACATTTTAGGATTCAAAATCATTGGCGTCGTAGGAAAACATGTGGAAGCCACACTTACTTAGAGACTTGGGCGTTATCCAGTTGTTAACCTAAGAACTGAAAAACTACACTCCACATTAGGGATACGTATCAGTTTGCCATGAAGGAGAATTCTCAAATAGTCGTACACAAATACACCATCAGGAATATTATCTGGTCGTCTCACATCTGAACGAACTCCCAATCTAACACTTCCCAGCATATCGCTCGGGATTCACATCTTAATTCGGTTCGTGAGTCGCACTACGGTCTCACGTCCATACTTCATACAATTTTTCTTCCCAGTGAACGAACTACTGACGTACAATGTGATGACTCGCAACTACATTATACAGTACGAGGGCCTGGACAAGATCAGCTCAGAGTCTCGATGATGATCTGATAAATGCATGGTCTAGTCACGCCCAGGTGAAAGAACCGAACCAATCAGAATCACCTCCTAATTTCTCCATCTTGGATAAGTAAGGCGGCAAATGTAGGGAATTTCAAAATATAAGATGTAAGAATTGATCTTCAATGTAGTTCTGAGGTGTAGAATCATAATGGAATGTATCGTGATGTTGAGGAAATGTGAGGGAAGGCAGAAATTACCTTCAATTTTGTGTTATGAGTTTCATTACCTCCTGCATATAAACAGTTACATACGTGTGTAAAATAGGAGGCAATTGAAGTAATGTGGGAACCACGTCAATACAAAAATGAAACAAAGAGAAAGGTGTAGTAAGTTACAATTCTGTGCAGGTAAATCAATTTTTGTTATGGAATACTCAACAATTCTAGAATAAGCATATAGGTGGGAGCATCGTTTTGAAACAGTATGTTTTTCTTGGATTAGCTCCATACTGAAAGACTTTCTCCCAATTTTATTTTCATCCATTGAGTGATTGAACGCATTTTCGTAATTTTTTGTACTCTATATCCCTCAATTTTGCATTCCATTCGATGTCACTATCTTGAGCCTAATAGTCCAGAGTTTGAGTGAATATTTTTTTTTTTTGTGGAATAGCTTCATGAATATAATGCATTCCGCACACATAGTGTTCATACCGGAATGAGCAGGACTTTTCGCGTATGATTCTGGGGAAAGTCACTAACCTGAAACAAATAATTGTGTTCTTTATTCATTTGTCCTCACCTATAACGAAGGTTAAACTGTGAACGATATATAAGAGTCGCTATGAAATTATTTTCTTTCTGGATTCGCACCACCAACAGAAATGGGAAAAAAAACTTAGGCCATAGAAATTGATTTTCAACTGGAATCACGAATCTTCCACGAGTAGTAGATTACTTTTCACTGAAAGAGCTCATTATATGGGGAAAGGAATAATTAGACTTCTTCTTGTATTTTGGGAAGAAGATTCCAATTTTGAATTACAGGAATTCCTCAAAAGTACAAAGAATGCTTTACCTGAGAATTCTTCATTCATTCACGAACGTAGATATTCGAAATCAAATTGATTGTCCTCAATATCAAATACTATTCACAGTGTCCGAATCCACCTGATTCTTCGTCAACTTCGTTCTTCTGCGCGACGCTTACCGTGTCTATTCGGGTTCGTCCTGAATACGCGCGCTCTTCGCTCAGATGCAAGGAATTCGGGTTGTTTTTTAGCGCGTCCCTCGGCTTGAGGGAATTTTGACCGTTGAACTGGGCTGCTGCTATATTTGACATATATAGTGGTGCGAGATTCGGAGGCGGTTCTCAAATCTACACATGACTCACGTTGAGCAATAATGATCACGCCAGATAAAATAGAAAAACGACAATTGGACCAATATCTCAACCTATCGAATTGTTGTCAACCTTCATACTTCTCGACGGAGATACGGGAAAAAAAGAGCAGTTTTACACATCTGAGAGTTATGAACAAAACTTCAGTAATTTCCAGTATGGAACTGCAACATAAGGATCGGAATGATGGTGTACACGAGTCAACAGCTCATCATCACTGATTCTCATATGAAACCTCTGATATGGCTGTACTATAGAGGCTCCCTGCAATTAGGCATTTCAATAACAACTTCATCAAAAACACTTGATTCATTAAACTGAAGTAGCGTAGTTAATTGAAACGAAGATTTAATCCTGTAATAATGTTTCAGGATCGAGTTCACAGTCTGGAACACCTGCCGAACCAATTTCTCGTTCCCGGTCGAGGTCTCCTACTCTTGAACAAACTTATCCCGGCGTACTGGGATTCAGATTCGAAGATCTTGCACTTATTAGACTCCGGCCCTACAACAGTCCGAATCGGGTATTCGAACTCCGAAGATATGTTTTTTCTCCAGATAAACCAATCAGATTGAGGAAAAGTAATCTAGGCCAACCTGCTATGCCGACCGGAGAACAACTTGTATTATCAACGTCCAATGGAGACGTCTGCGCAATACTGGATAAAACATCACAAAGAATAACTATTCTTCGCGCAATATGTACACTAGCTCCTGGACGGAAGAATAGGGCAAAAATCAACATAAAAAGCGGCGAGGTTAAGGAAATGACAGAAGATGAAATGGCAGAATGTCCAGTATCCACTCATGAACCAGTCTCGAAGAATTATGCAGTATTACGTTCGTACACAACAATTCATCACAATATTTACAGATTTGAGTAGGAGCATGCCTCCGTTCGCATACAGGATTTTCCGAAAAAAATTCTCGCGAGTAACTTTCTGGGTTCGCAATCACATTCTTCTACATTCCAACCATGTGTTCGAAACATATCCCCCTGATATTAAAGAATCAGTAATGCAGTTTAGGGCTGTTCTCTGGACCTGAATTTCCACTATATTTCACAGATTCTGTGAGAAAAGAACGGCAACATTCAAGCTCTGGAATTCAAATTCAAAGGAAGGAATGTGGAAATTCGCGAAGAGCAATTATTAACTTGTTTCCGTCGAGAACGCCACTCGTGGTACCCAAATGGAATCGACTTGGAACCTCAGTAACCGGTGGGATGAATGTTTGGATATAAGGGACTCATGGTTCGGGGATCGATTAATCACCTGTGGGTTTTCAAAATGACGTCTTGATTGCGGAATTTCCGTCAATATGTTTATGAATTTTTTA
>UWOG010236787.1:1434-11714 GCA_900490065.1 Neuroterus quercusbaccarum
AAAAATGGCGCCACCGGACCCAACAACTCAAATGAACACCTACAGGTCCTACGTGACCATGTTAGGTGATCCTAACTCAAAAGATGAGCTTAAACTCAAAGCTGCCCAAGAGCTTTCGGAAAATTTCGAGGTCATCATGTGCTCTTCCCAATACCCAGGTTTCCTGGACCACCTAATGAAGATCTTCCTCAAGATCCTCCAAGACGGGGAGCCCCATTTTATATCCGAATACAATATCCAGCAGGTCCGGAAGTTGATTCTCGAAATGATCCACAGGCTCCCCACAAACGAATACTTGAGGCCGTACGTGAAACAAATCCTCAGTCTGATGCTGAAACTTCTAGAAACTGAAAACGAGGAAAACATCCTAGTAGGCCTCAGAATCATCATCGAACTCCACAAACAGTATAGGCCAACCTTTAATCCAGAAATACAACATTTCTTACAATTTGTCAAGTCCATTTACAGTGAATTGCCCAAGAACCTGCCAAAGATTTTCGAACCGAGACCACCTCTAAAGGTGAATGATTTATCAGAAATAAATATTGAAGCCCTTCTAAAGGAAACTTTTACAATAACTGTGATTCAAAGCGAGAAAAAGGCTCCAGACGGAACTGCAATTACGTATAATTTGATTCCCAAGGCTGTCCTTTCGTTGAAGGTTCTCCAGGAGCTTCCGATTATTGTCGTTTTAATGTACCAGATATACAAACTAAATGTGCACCAGGACGTTTCGGATTTTATTCCGTTAATCATGAATACCATTACTCTTCAACCTAGTCCCCAACACAGAGCATCTGTGGGATTCAACAAGGAGGTTTTCGTGGATTTCATGGGAGCCCAGATCAAGACTCTCTCCTTTCTTGCCTACATCATCAGGATCTATCAGGATGTAGTTTCCCAACACAGCACAATGATGGTGCAGGGAATGCTCGGTCTTTTGACACTCTGTCCGATGGAAGTTGCTCATCTTAGAAAAGAACTCTTGATTGCCACAAGGCACATCCTAGCCACCGATTTGAAGACTAAATTCATCCCACATATGGAACACCTCTTCAATGAAGAAGTCCTCCTCGGTTACGGATGGACAACTCACGAGTCCTTACGACCTTTAGCCTATTCGACCCTGGCCGACCTCGTTCACCATGTTCGGAAGCAGCTCCCTATCTCTGATCTCGCAAGAGCCATTCACCTCTTCAGTAAAAACGTCCACGATCAGAGTTTGCCTACATCTATACAGACAATGTCGTGCAAACTTCTTTTAAACCTCGTCGAATGCATCACACTTCGAATTGACGCAGAGAACGCCGCCCAATGCAGGGAACTTTTGATGCGAATGTTGGAAGTCTTTGTCCTCAAGTTTAAAATCATCACAAAGTTACAGATGCCAATTCTAATGAATAAGGCCAAAACAAACGCTGGACCGGATGTGAAAACTGAGGATATCAAGCCCGGAATTGGAGATGTGGACGAGAGCAAGTCCAAATTTGGATTTCCAGTTTCTCAAGTACCAAATTACAACGTCGCGGATTACAGAAGTCTTGTCAAGACTCTAGTTTGTGGAGTAAAGACGATCACTTGGGGGTGTGCTAATTGCAAATCAATTGATGCCCTTCATCCGAAGCAGTTCCAACCCAAGGAAACTTTGGTTTTCATCCGATTGGTCAAGTGGGCTCTGCAAGCCTTGGATATCTACATGATTGGTCCCCCTGCGATGGGAGCAATTGCCCAACCAAATAGACCAGCACAAGCTCAGACTTTCAGATCGAAGGAAGAAAAAGAAGTTTTGGAACACTTTAGCGGAGTCTTTTCTATGATGAACCCCCAGACGTTTCAGGAAATATTCTCGACGACGATTGACTACATGGTGGAGCGGATTTTCAAGAACTGTGCTCTTCAGGTCGTTGGGAACTCGTTTCTCGCTAATCCAACAACCTCCCCAATATTCGCGACTGTTCTCGTGGAATACCTCCTCGAAAGGATGGACGACATGGGATCAAACGTCGACAGGAGTAATCTTTATTTGAGACTTTTCAAACTCGTCTTTGGGAGTGTTTCCCTTTTCCCAGCAGAGAACGAACACATGTTGCGTCCACATCTCCATCAAATCGTGAACCGCTCGATGGAACTCGCAATGTCTGCTAGGGAACCCTATAACTACTTTCTTCTACTTCGGGCGCTTTTCAGATCCATAGGTGGTGGGTCCCACGATCTTTTGTATCAAGAGTTTCTCCCTCTGCTTCCTAACTTATTGGAAGGGCTGAACAGACTCCAGTCGGGCCTACACAAACAGCATATGAAGGATCTGTTTGTAGAACTATGTCTAACTGTTCCTGTCAGACTGAGTTCTCTTCTTCCTTACCTTCCTATGCTAATGGATCCTCTCGTCTCGGCATTGAATGGAAGCCACACACTGGTAAGCCAAGGACTGAGAACTCTTGAACTTTGCGTCGATAATCTCCAGCCCGACTTTTTGTATGAACATATTCAGCCCGTCCGCGCTGATTTGATGCAAGCCTTGTGGAGGACCCTGCGCAATCCCACTGATCAAGTGGCTCATGTGGCCTTCAGAGTCTTGGGAAAATTTGGAGGAGGCAACAGAAAAATGATGATAGAGCCGCAGAAATTGGAATACAACGACCGAGAGACAAACTCTCCAGCCATCATCGCCTACTTCCAAGAGCCATCAAAGCCGATTGACTTTCCGGTGGAAAAAGTTGTCGAGACAGCCTTTACGGCTCTGAAATCCAATACGACTGATTCGTTTTATCGCAGACAATGTTGGGAAGTGATCAATTGCTACTTGGCAGCTTGCCTTAGACTCGATGACGACAGAGCAACGCTCTACAAACTCTTCATGCATCCGAGTTTCAAGGAAGGGAAGATTCCACATCAACAGGGTCAGTTTTACAAAATTGGAGACGCTGTTGCCAGAAATGTACAGCAGACAGCATTGACAGGACTCTTTGTTGCTGCGGCAATCAAGGAACTACGACAGTCGGTTCTAGGGACAATGGTGTCATATGTAAGGCACTATACAATGGTGGCGATTGCTCAACAAGCTGGACCTTTTGTACTCACTGGAAGGCATGGCAGAATGCATGGACAGGATCCCCTTGTACTGATTGATGCACTCGCCGTCATTATGGGACATGAGGAAAAGGAACTCTGCAAACCTGGACACCTATCTTTAGTTTTGATTCTTGAAACGGCGACAAATATTCTAGGAACGAAGGAACGAGCTTGTCAACTTCCGCTGATGGAGTACCTTGCTGATCGGATGTGCTCCCTTTGCTATGAAAGAGCCTGGTATGCCAAGCTGGGTGGCTGCATCGCCATCAAGTTTCTCTTTGAGAGAATGTCGACCAAGTGGGTACTAAATCATCTTTTCGTCTTTCTCAAAGCGCTAATGTTTGTCATGATGGACTTGACTGGTGAAGTGTCGAATGGAGCAATTGACATGGCAAAGGCCAATCTTGAGAAAATGTTGCGAGTCTGCGTTAATCCAGGACTTCAGGATCAGAGTATCGATATGAAGGAAGCACAAAACAAGAGTCTTTACGAAGTAACTCATGAGCTAGTGAGGCAAGTCACCTCTCCCCACACCTTGGTAAGGGAACAGGCAATGTCCTCTCTTCGACTCCTTGCTGAAATTCAAAATAAGACTGTAACGAACGTGATGGAACCGCACAAGGAAGTTCTTGCAGACATGATACCGCCCAAGAAACACCTTCTGAGACATCAACCAGCCAATGCTCAAATTGGTCTCATGGATGGAAACACCTTTTGCACGACACTGTCGCCGAGATTGTTTACAATCGATCTGACAATAATTGAACACAAGGTGTTCTTCCAGGAGCTCCACAATCTTTGCGAAACTGAAGACGCGAATTTAAACAAACTACCCTGCTACAAATCCATATCAAACTTTATTCCTCTCAAGAAATCTGCCCTCAGGGCTCTTGCCGCTTGCCACTATATAACCGCCTATCGAGAGAAAATCTTCTCAGTTCTCTACAAGGCTCTGGAGAAGCCAAACGCTGAACTTCAGCAAGCAGCATTTGAATGCATGCAGAAATTTATCGCCGGATTTCAAATTGACATGGAGCTTGTTCACGCAATCATGAGACCCATGCTCCTGACTCTGGGCGACCACAGAAACCTGAGTCTTAACTGTGTCAAGCGACTATCCTACCTGACACAACTGTTTCCCAGCACCTTTAGTATCACCCTTTGCGAGCAGTTGCTTCAGCATTTAAAGAAACTCTTGGAAAACTTGATACAGGCGCACAAGGGAGTTTCCCGATCTGGAGAGAATGAACAAAAAATTGCAACGATTATCGGAATATTCCATCAGATTCCAGCTGCGACACCAAAGTTCATCGATGTCTTATGCAGACTTGTGCTTCAAACTGAAAAATCACTTCTCGTCGAAGCTTCAAGTCCATTCAGAGTCCCCTTAATGCGCTTTTTGCTCCGATATCCTTCAGAAACTTTAAACCTCTTTCTCCATGACAACAACATCAAGGATCAACAGTGGAGTAGATTCCTAGAGTTTCTGATTAAAAATAAGGAAGGCAAGCCCTTCAGAGACGTGCTCCACGGAAGTACAAACCGGCTGATAACTATGCTCCTCGCGCAATCTGACAACAGTTCAAATTTAAACTCCACAGAAAAGAGTGAACTCCAACATCAGGCGATAAGGATCGTTTCGATTTTAATTAAGTTTGATGATCAGTGGCTGCCTACCCAGGCACAACTTGTTGCAGCGATGAAGCAGATTTGGTGCAACGACGCATACCAAGCATTGCACAAGAACGTTGAAAAAGTAGACTTTTGTCACTGGAAGGAGCCCAAGCTCGTTGTCAAGATTTTACTTCACTACTTCAAACACGATCCTAACGATATCGACCTTCTCTTTCAACTCCTGCGGGCTTTCTGCGAGAGGTTTATCCCTGATTTTCAGTTTCTGCGTGACTTTTTGGAAAACGCTGTGGCTCAGAACTACACAGTCGAGTGGAAGAGGAGCGCCTTTTTCAGATTTGTCGAGCACTTCCCCACCAACAACATGTCCCAGGAGCTGAAGGCGAAGGTTTTACAATATATCATTATCCCCTGTTTTGCAACTAGCTTTGAGAGAGGAGAGGGGATGAAATTAGTGGGAGGAGCCCCAATGCCGTATCAGGACAATCCAAACAATGTAGTATCAGCCTTTATCACCAAAATTATCGACCCGGACAATCCTTTCGGTTCTGCCGACTGTGTGAGGATATCTCTTTTGCAATTTTCTTGTTTATTGGTCGAACAAGCATCTCAACACATTCATGATGTCACAAACAAGCGACAGGGCAATAAATTACGTCGTTTGATGACATTTGCCTGGCCCTGTCTCTTGGGAAAGAACTGTGTTGATCCCACAACTCGGTATCACGGTCATTTACTCTTGAGTCACATAATCGCCAAGTTTGCGATCCATAAGAGAATCGTTCTTCAAGTATTTCACAGTCTCCTCAAGGCTCATGCAATTGAAGCGAGGAATGTAGTGAGACAGGCTCTTGAAATACTGACCCCAGCGATGCCGGTGAGAATGGAAGATGGAAACACGATGCTCACTCACTGGACCAAGAAGATTATTGTCGAGGAAGGACACTCGATGCAGCAGCTTTTCCATATTCTTCAACTCGTCGTCAGACACTACAAGGTCTACTACCCAGTTAGACATCATCTTGTCCAGCACATGGTCAATTCCATCCAGAGACTTGGATTTAGTCCTACAGCTACGATTGAACACAGGAGGTTGGCTGTGGAACTCGCTGAGGTGATTATTAAGTGGGAGTTGCACAGAATTAAGGATGAAGCGGAGAATGTGGAAACGGGAGGAACGGGAACAATGATTGTACCTCTTAAGAGATTATCAATTGATGATCCTTCGGGGATGAAACGATTAGCTACTGGAGGGATGAGTTCGCCTCTTCCAATAATTACCCCCAAAATGGAACCGGGATCGACGAAACCAATCGAGAGAGCACACGCTGATGCCGTTTTAAATTTCCTCCTGCGATTAGCTTGTCAGGTAAATGACACGGCGACTACTCAAGGAAACCCGGGAGAACAGCTCTCCAGACGCTGTGTTAATCTTTTGAAAATGGCTCTGAAGCCTGATGTCTGGCCGCAGACTTGCGATCTCAAGCTTGGATGGCTGGATAAAGTTTTCGCAAGTGTCGATAATCCACAGCCAAACTATGGAAACATTTGCACGGCTTTGGAGCTTCTGACGTTCTTGTTGGGAGTGATGAAGCCAGAACAGATTCTAGCTAGTATGAAACCCTTACAGAGAGGATTAGGCGCTTGTATAGCAAGTACAAACACAAAAGTGATACGATTGGTACATGGCCTCCTGTCGAAGCTGATGGCCCAGTTTCCAACCGAATCTACATCGTCAACTGTCGGATCGAGGTATGAAGAACTTGATAACCTCTACACTACTGTTGGTAAATTTATCTCTGATGGATTAAACACGTACGACAAGAATGCAAGTGCTATTCCTAGTAGTTTGTTTGGCACACTGATGGTGCTTAAGGCCGCCTGCACAAATAATCAGAGCTACGTCGACAGGCTGATTACGCCCTTCATGAAAGTTCTTGGCCGAATGACCAAGGATCACCTACAACCGGTAACGCCAGAAACTAATCAAGTCGGCAGTGAACTCTTGATCTTGAGTCTTGATCTCGTGAAGAACAGGGTCGGAGTCATGGGTGTGGATATGCGAAGATCTTTTATCGGACCAATCCTCGTTGGTCTGATTGAGAAAACGCAAGACGTCAAGGTGATGAAGGCAATTACAAAAATGCTGGAAGAATGGATGAAGAATAAGAACCCCATTGCGATGAATCAGACACCAACTCTCCGGGAAAAATCGATTCTATTGGTCAAGATGATGCACTATGTGGACAAGCGATTCCCTGATGATTTGGAACTCAACGGTCAATTCCTAGAGTTGGTTAACTTCGTTTACAGAGACGACACTCTTAAATCTTCAGAGCTGACTTGCAAATTGGAAACTGCTTTCCTCAATGGTTTGCGCTATGTGCAGCCTCACATCAGAGCCAAGTTTTTCGAAGTTTTCGACGGATCGATGAAGCGTCGTCTGCACGATCGGCTTCTCTATATCATCTGCAGCCAGAGTTGGGATGCAATGGGTGCTTACTACTGGATCAAGCAGTGCATCGAACTGTTGATTGTTACAGCAAATTCCACGACTCAGATACAAATGTCTAATCAGGATATCCTTTTGCCAAGCGCTACAGCTTTGATAAACATGGCTGATGGGGAGGAGCACAAAAATTTTTTGATGTACACATCCGTGAAGGAAGAGCCGATGGATATCGGGGAGGATGTTAAAGATGATTTAATGGATCTAGACTTGTCCAATGTTGACCCAGTTGCTTCGGAAGAAATAGCAACTGGCAAAAAGTCGACACTTTCTCAGCTGATTGCCAAACAGGGAGAGTTTCTTGAAAACGCAAGAAAAATCAGGACTGAGCAACTCTTGATTGCAGCAGCACAATTGTGTCACATGGACACCAACCTAGCGGAGCAAGTTTGGTTGGACACGTTCCCGAGACTCTGGAGCATTTTAGACCAACATCAGCAGAATACACTAATTGCGGAAATGGTACCTTTCATCTGTAGTGGAACTCATGTAATACAAAAAGACTGTCATCCAAGTGCAATCGCTACCTTTGTCGAAGCCCTTGCGCATTGCAATCCACCCGTTCCAATGAGACCGGCGGTGATGAAATACTTGGGAAAGTCCCATAATCTCTGGCATCGCATGACCCTGAGTCTTGAACAAATGGCTTTTGATAATGGCAGCAACCAATTTAAAGCCAAAAGAGAGTCAGACTGCTACGACTTTGAACCAGACAACAGTCCTCATGCGGAGGTACTGGATTCCCTTTCTGATATGTATTCCCTCTTGTGCGAAGAGGACATGTGGTCGGGACTCTGGCAGAAACACGCCCACTACAAAGAGACTCTACAAGCGACAGCTCTCGAACAACAAGGCTTTTTCGAGCAAGCTCAAGGGGCTTATGATCTTGCGATGACCAAGTTTAAACAGGATTATGTCAGCACTCCGGCTCCCTTCAAAATGCAGAGGGAAGCGATTCTTTGGGAACAGCACTGGATCAGATGCACCAAAGAACTTAACCAGTGGGATTTGCTCTTGGAGTACGGGACCAAGAAGAATGAAAGGAATCCTTTCTTGATATTGGAGAGCTCCTGGAGGATTCCAAACTGGCCATTGATGAAGGAGGCGCTCACACAGGTGGAGCAAAACTGTCCGAAAGAGATGGCTTGGAAAGTGCACCTCTACCGCGGTTTTTTGTCAATATGCCACAGCGAGGATCAGCATCTGAACGCAGTGGAACGATTCGTCGAGTCGGCTTCAGGTCAGTGTATGCGCGAGTGGAGGCGCCTTCCCCACATTGTGAGTCACATACACCTTCCGCTTCTTCAAGCCGCACAACAAATCATGGAGCTGCAGGAGGCGATGCAGATTCACCAGGGATTACTCCACGGAAGAAGCTCTTCTCTGCACGACATGAAGGCTATCGTCAAAACCTGGCGCAACAGATTACCTGTCATTGCTGACGACTTGAGCCACTGGTCAGACATCTTTACTTGGCGGCAGCATCACTACACCTTTATCTCCAATCACTACGAAAATCAAAAGGATCAGACTTCCAATCACTCAATGCTAGGAGTTCATGCATCAGCTCAGGCAATCATCCACTTTGGGAAGATTGCGAGGAAACACAATCTTTGTGGTGTTTGTCTCGATTCTCTCTCGAGGATCTACACAATCCCGAGTGTCCCGATTGTCGATTGTTTCCAGAAGATTAGACAACAGGTCAAGTGTTATCTCCAAATGGCAGCCATCGCTGGTAAGAATGAACTCCAGGAAGGACTCGAGGTCATTGAATCGACGAATCTCAACTACTTTACGAAAGAGATGACGGCAGAGTTTTATTCTCTGAAGGGAATGCTCCTTTCGCAACTTGGAAGATCTGATGAAGCAAACAAGGCCTTCTCAGCGGCTGTTCAACTCTACGATACTTTAGTGAAAGCCTGGGCTTTGTGGGGCGATTATCTCGAAAATATTTTCACAAGAGATGCGAGACAGATCTCAATTGGAGTTTCAGCAATCACCTGTTTCCTCCATGCGAGTAGACATCAGAACGAATCTAAATCAAGGAAGTATTTGGCCAAAGTCTTGTGGTTGCTGACTTACGACGATGACAAGTCAACCCTGATGGAAGCGGTCGATAAATTCGCAGTCGGGGTACCTCCAATCCAGTGGCTTCCTTGGATCCCACAACTGCTGATGTGTTTGGTACGTCACGATGGAAATGTGA
Organism: Neuroterus quercusbaccarum; assembly: GCA_900490065.1. Taxonomy (NCBI): domain Eukaryota; kingdom Metazoa; phylum Arthropoda; class Insecta; order Hymenoptera; family Cynipidae; genus Neuroterus; species Neuroterus quercusbaccarum. The sequence goes on from UWOG010236787.1 coordinate 10,854, forward strand.
TTCTAAATCTCCTGAGTCAAGTTGGTAGGATGTTCCCACAGGCTGTCTACTTCTCGATCAGGACTCTCTACCTAACGTTGAAAATAGAGCAAAGGGAGCGGTACAAAAGTGCCGAATTGGCTGCAGGAAAAGCTCAGGATGCCGAGGGTCGAGCTTCCGGGAATGTTCAACAAACTGCTCCTGAAACTGGACCAATTAGGGCGACGCCTCCGATGTGGAGGTGTTCGAAGATCATGCACATGCAGAGGGACATTCATCCGACGATTCTATCCAGTTTGGAGGGAATTGTTGATCAAATGGTGTGGTTTAGGGAGACTTGGTACGAGGAAGTTTTGAGGCAATTGAGACAGGGTTTGGCCAAGTGTTATGCGATTGCCTTCGAGAATCGAGGAGCGGTTAGTGAAGCGACAATCACGCCGCACACGATCAACTTTGTAAAGAAACTTGTCTCGACCTTTGGAATTGGAATAGAAAATATCTCCTCATCGCAGAATGTCAACAACAGCTTTGGATCAGCGGCTTCCGAGTCATTGGCGCGAAGAGCTCAGGCAACTGTTCAGGATCCAGTCTTTCAAAAGATGAAGGGTCAATTCACGAGCGATTTCGATTTCAGCCTTCCAGGCGCGAGGCTTCTGCACAATCTAATCAACAAGCTGAAAAAGTGGATCAAGATTCTAGAGGCGAAAACGAAACAACTGCCAAAGTGAGATTTTATTTTTCATTAGTGTACCAGATGTTTAAAATTGATCTACCATTGAAATAATTTTGCAGGTCGTTCCTGATCGAGGAAAAATGCCGTTTCTTGAGCAACTTTAGTCTGAAAACGGCCGAGGTTGAACTGCCGGGTGAATTTCTGCTTCC